>OZ038496.1:99271986-99401986 GCA_964036315.1 Acanthosepion esculentum | reverse complement strand
TTTTTTTTATTTCATTGCTTTCTTGTCTAAAGCTATAAACCTTGAAATTTCATTAAGTCTGATAAATTATTAATCTGATAAAAAAAAAAAAAAACAAAGAAATAAAAATTGTTTAATTTTTAGATATTTCCCAAATTTCTTAATTTGAAGTTTTAATTAGATTTTGTCGGAAATTGCTTATATAAAATCTACATACATCCAAAGACTGTTCATAATTAACATATTTTTGTTTCAAGTTTTAAATATGTTCCTTAACTCTAAACTTTTTATTTTGCACAGTAAACAAATTATGACTTTGATCCTAAAATACATTATTATTATTGTTTTTTGTTGGGGGGGGTGTCTTTGTGGAGTTATTAGAAACTGATTTCTTCTTGTTAAAACCTTTAACACTCTGCAGTATTCACTCCTTTCCTTTCCATTGTTTTTCAAGGCCCCTCTACTGTACTACTTAATTTCAGACAGTCATTTTTTGTTGCCATAGCAGGATGTGACAACACAACTGCAAAATTCAAACACTATCTATCATTCATCTGAGTCACTTGCAGTGGTAGGATAGAATTTTTACTTTGTAAACAAAATCTCCTCCAGAATGTCAAAGGTTAATCTTGTAGCAATCTATTCTGCTTTTAAAATCTGCTTTCAATTTGTACATAGGGGGTTGTTTATTTTTTTTGTTTTTTTATATACATAATTTGTTTTATACTGAAGCTCTTATTACTGGTAAAATCGTATCTAGATTTTTGTGGCTTGTAATCTGTGGTCTTTTAGTTTTGCTGTTCATTCAACATAGCGTCACTATAGTTTGGAGCCAGTATTTTTTTTTTTTTTTTTTTTTTTTTTGCATTCTTAACATCCTTTTTGCAGTAGGAAACCAGTTACCAGCTCAGAATTCCCTCTACCACTGTCTGCTGAATGTCAAAACTTCCTTGTTATAAGGAAGCCCAACTTGAACTGTCTGGTGGGTGGGGGTGGAGAGAAACTGTCTTTCTTTCATCGGTCACAAACTTGACAATAAATCTTTTAGATATTTTTTTTCTCTCATGGCAAAGTTTCCTGAGGCAGTTTACAAGAAGCACAATTTGTATGTGGTTAATTCCTTTGATCTGTTGAGGTTTTGTGGACATTCTATTTGCATTTACTTATCAAACTAAAATTAGTGACAGCTAGCCTCACTGGGGACTGAGATTGCATAACTGGGCCACTTATCTCTAAGTGTTGGGTGCAGCTTTACTAAAGATTCTTTGCCTTTCACTCAGTATTAAGCATCTGTTGCTTTTAAAAAAAAAAAATTTTAAATAACTAAAATAAAGATTTGGGCCTTTTTATTTTATTTTATTTCTCTCATCACGTTTGCTGATGGCGCTTTCCTAAAAGTTTTTTTCTTTATCTTGTCTAAATAAGAATTCATACTTCAGATACTTTTTTTTTTTTTTTTTTTTTTTATACCAATTAAATAAAACTCATTCATTTCCAGCTAGGGGTCAGTTTTTGGATGAGATTTTTTAAAACCAAATAAAAAAAATTTAAAAACATAGTTTGATGTCGAATTTTTTGGGGGTGTCAGAAATCTGGGGAACTGGGCCAGATAAGAGTACAGAATTGCTAATCAGGAATTCCTTAGGAATTCTTGTCAGACTAGTGTATGGCTTTTCACTGGAGATATAAAATGTTTTCAGTTTTTGCACTGGGCATGTAATTGCAACATGCTTTTACAAAACTCTGGAGACGGACATTTCTTTATCTTGTTTCTACTGAACACTTTTGTAGCAAAGTTTTTTGTTTTTTTTTAACTCTAAGCTAATCAAAGACACACCCACAAACACACATCGGTCTTGAAGGAGTTTTATGGTAACACACCAAAAACTGAGCTCATGGCTACAACGTTAATGTTAACATATTATTTTCAATAGCATCGTGTTGTATGTGTTAATAAAATAGATTTGTGTGGATCCAAAGTGTGCTCAACAGTACTGGAACTATAAGAACTTGACAACTATGTATCTAATGTGGATAAAACTCTTAGTTGTAGCCAACCATCATCCAACACCATGTTATTGAAAATCTGTTTACTAATGTTTCGGTCAAAGAATCCATAAAAGTAGTAATACAAACCCTGCATAACCATCCCATACTCACACCTAATATTAGACCAACAATTTTATATAAATTTCTATCTTGCACGATACAAGTACAATTTTACAATCATTCTGATAGCATTTACACACAGACTGATGGTGTAGCTATGGGCTCACCTCTGGGTCCCACATTATCTAATTTCTACATGACCCATGTAGAAAAGTCTCTAATAATTTTGCCAAACCTCCATTTTATGCCAGGTGACATTTTCACATTAATGGAAAACAGACAAAATAAGAATCTTTTAAATAAACCTCATTTTCCTCAACATTCTTGTAGGTGCTAATGATTTTATCACTTCACTATATAAAAAGAAAACCCCTCAAGCAGAAGTTTGTCTTAATTATAAAATAATTAAAATAATTATCACACATATAGGTGTTATATAGAATCGGATGAGACAAACTAAAATAATTTATTTTTTAGATACATTATTTTATAAAGAAATAAGCATCATAAAACAAATATTTATCAACAATAATTTCCCAAACAATGTTGATGAGGAATTAAATTTGGCACTAACATAACATAAGCAACCAAATTGATATAAACAAAAATAAATACTTCATTAAATTATTTTATCATAAAAGTTTCATCCTAATTATAAACAAAATGAAAAGGCGTTTAAAAACAATTTGCAGTTTTATAAGTTAACAATCCTAGCAAATATCTTAGATTTCTCGTTTGTTATAAAAACTTCAAAACCTCTACTCAAATTCTTAGCACTAATTCAACACCTCAAACATTCACCCTATGTAAAAAAAAAAAATGTTATTTATGGATTCTAATGTCCTTTGAGATTTTGTATCTCTAATAATAAATAACAAACATTAAATTTTTACACTGGCCACACATGCACCACACTCTCTTGTAGGTTGACTTGTCACTTGTCAAAATTTATTGCATTTTGTGCCTATATATCTATCAGCCCATCACAAATAACAAAAATATTATTAACATAAGACCAGTTTAAATAGATAGCACCAAAATATTTTTATATAGGGCTCATTATTATATTAAGAGTTCTCATAGATTGTATATTAAGAGTTCTCATAGATTGTATATTAAGAGTTCTCATAGATTGTATATTAAGAGTTCTCATAGATTGTATATTAAGAGTTCTCATAGATTGTATATTAAGAGTTCTCATAGATTGTATATTAAGAGTTCTCATAGATTGTATATTAAGAGTTCTCATAGATTGTATATTAAGAGTTCTCATAGATTGTATATTAAGAGTTCTCATAGATTGTATATTAAGAGTTCTCATAGATTGTATATTAAGAGTTCTCATAGATTGTATATTAAGAGTTCTCATAGATTGTATATTAAGAGTTCTCATAGATTGTATATTAAGAGTTCTCATAGATTGTATATTAAGAGTTCTCATAGATTGTATATTAAGAGTTCTCATAGATTGTATATTAAGAGTTCTCATAGATTGTATATTAAGAGTTCTCATAGATTGTATATTAAGAGTTCTCATAGATTGTATATTAAGAGTTCTCATAGATTGTATATTAAGAGTTCTCATAGATTGTATATTAAGAGTTCTCATAGATTGTATATTAAGAGTTCTCATAGATTGTATATTAAGAGTTCTCATAGATTGTATATTAAGAGTTCTCATAGATTGTATATTAAGAGTTCTCATAGATTGTATATTAAGAGTTCTCATAGATTGTATATTAAGAGTTCTCATAGATTGTATATTAAGAGTTCTCATAGATTGTATATTCATCCAAATATGTAAGATTGCTAAGTTTCCTTTGCTTCTTATATTCATGTTGTTTGCATCTAGAAAGACTTCTTTGCTTTTTTATATATATATATATATATATATATATATATTTACATATTCACTGCCTTTCTTTCTATCCTAGCCATCTCTATTCTTACTCACCTCTGCATCTCCTCTAGCTTCTCACTCCAAGTGCTCTGTCTATTATTGACACACTCTAACCTACATGCTCTGCAATTTTCCTTGGCTCTTGATCAACATCCTGATACTCTTCCAATTATCGCTTTTTCTTTTTCCTTTTTTTCTTTTTTGCTCTGGTCTGCTGGTCTGTTCCTTTATTTTGTATTCATTTTGAAACTTTGGAGCTGCAACCAGTTGACAACGTTCACATCTGAAATTTTACAAATTTGTTTCTTTTATGATTTTGAAATGATTACTTATTAAATATTTTTGTTTTTTCTTTGAAGTTTCATGTAGAATCTTATTTTAATCAAATTGCAAATTTTCTCTTCCCGCCTCAAAGTTGCAAGTTGACTTTAACTTTGAACCTTTTTTTTTTTTTTTTTTAAACACTTTAACTAGATTTAGGTTTTCTTTACATTCAGGATTGTCAGCTTATTTTTTTAACAATGTCTTCAGTTTTTTGGGTTTTTTTTTTTATTATTCATAACATTCACCACCATTCTCTGCTATAAAAACCTTTAATTCCCATCGCTATTATGTTCCAAAATTAAAATATGCTTTCAGCATAATTTCAACTAACTTAATGTTTAGCAATAAACAAACGAGAACCTTCACACCACTCATCTCTTATCAACCAGATTTCTTTTATTTTCTTCTTTTTTTTTTTTAAAATCATGTAGTCTCAAATTTTAATTCTATTTGAGATATAGGGTGAAGGGAGTGATCAATACAATGCAGCCATTTGTGTTGTTTTTTGGGTTTGTTTTTTTTAACTACCCCCCCCCCCAAAGGGTGATAAATTACTTGGGATTTCAGTTAATATTTATCTTCAGCAGATTTGTACGGCTAATTTCAAAAAAATTTTCTCATCCTCCAAATACATCTTGTAAATTGTCTCCTTTCCCCTTCACTGTGACCAGCTAGTAAGATGTGGTCACTCTCTATAAGGGATCAAGAGCAACTCTTCATGACCACACTCTACAAATGTTGGTCTTTTGTTGTTATTGGTTTCTGTTTAAATTACCCCGATTGTCCTTTCTGTCTTGTCAGAATCTTCTCATAATTCACATCAATGACGCTTTTCTTTTTCAAATGGATGCCTAGAATAAACAAGTGTTTCTAAGTCCAGCCTGTTCATGGCCTAACTTTTGTTACCATTCATTTCTGATACAAATTAAACATTTGTGGAACATAAAATTGACCAAGATGAAAAGTAGACATTTCTGAATTGTTAAAGTGTTTAAAGAAAACGTTCTTGAAATTTTTGTGTTGGATAAAATATTTGAAACAAAGAATTGTTATACACCTCAAGAAGTCTGGAGAGCACAATAGCCGAAATGTAATGACAACAACAAGGTTGAGGACAATAGTCCAAACATAAATAGTTTAAATAATGATGACTCCCGGAAAATCAGATAGAAATTAAAAGGTATAAAATTTATAACCTTTTTTTATGCCAATTACTTTTATTTTTGTCTGGCAAACTGTCAAAAATAAGAGTTGCTAAGTCATTTTATCTTTTTAATTTGGAATTTTACACAAAAGGTTGAGGTGTGGAGAATGAGGGAGCCAGCCATACAATTCTTATGTTGCCTGTGATCAACATTGTAATATGCTTATCAAACTGATGGTCATTTTTTTCCAACAGCTGATGACAAATCAGGGTTAGATTTTTCATTGTATTTTTTCCTGTCTTCCATTTGAATTGAACATTGATCCTTTAACATAGAACAACTTAGCAAATCTCTTTTCCTTTCCTTCGAGGTGGGAGAGAGAACAGGTAGGAATTGGGGTGGATGCTAAGACACCTGTTTTTTACACTATTTCCTCAAAAAAAAGTATGTTTTTATCACTTCATGAAGTTTTATTCAGTGTTAGAATTTTTAAATCAGTCTCACTCACCTGTCTACTGTTAATGTAAGCCTTTGCCCAAAGCACTAACTATTGTATTTACAAACATTTTGGACAAGTGTATTTTAATTAGGTTCCACCCTCAAAAAATGCAATATTTAAAATGGGGAGAAAAAAAACACTTTCTTGAAGCTTTTATTTTAATTTTAATTTCAATAGATTAAATTTAATATTTCCAATAAGCAAAATACTTTGCTGTATTTCAGAAACTAATTTAAATAGACTTGAAGTAAATCCCCACCCCCACAAATACACCTAAAATTGCTGATTTGCTCATTTTTTAACCTGTTTTTAGCGCAATGGAATTGTCTTTATTAAAAAAAATCTTCCAAAAATAAAATATACTTTTCTGAAATTTTATTTGAGGAATATTAACTGATTAAAGTATAATTAATCTTATTTCAAACAAATATTATTTACTTTAAGCTTAAAATGTTGCAGAAATGTATTTTTTTAACACAGCACTAGCTACTTATTTAAGCTGTTGACATGTTTGAGGCTTTAGTCAATAAAAAATTTAATATAACATGAATGCCTTTCATATATAATTTTTAAGTACCCAGTAAGCTTAAAAATTTAACAAAATATTCTCTATAATCTAAAGTTTTATTGAATTTTTACATACTTTCTGACTTAAAATTATTATAGTTATTCTTTTTATTTTCTGATAATGTCATCTAACGATGACCATAACAAAAATCGGCATGTTTATACACATACAAAAAAAAAAATACTAAATTTAAAAAAATATTTGTGTTTGATGATTTGTACTAAGCTTTTCCATTTACGATTAGTAAGTATAGTTTTTACTTGATATCATCTCAAAGGTTGAAGTTAATACAGAATTTTAAGATTTAAAATTTAATAAATTTTTCTAATTAAAATTTTTTTAAAAATGAAAACAATTCTTGTAAAAATTCATTATTCATCGAAAATTAATTTTTTTTCATAGACAATTGTATCCTAATATCTTATTTTTAAAGACAATTAAAAGCTTTTCTAATTAAATGTCTTGGTTTTATTGAATTTTTTATTTACAATTCAGTTCAGATTTTCTGTAAGTGGTGTTTCTGTTTGACAAAAACAAATTGATGATTTAAATTCTCTGAGGAGTTCGGCTTAATATAAAAGTTCCACTAATATAAAGAAAGTAGAATTTTAATTTCTTGAAATTTCATAAAATTAATTTAACATATTAAAAAATATCCATATATTGAAAATCATTTATACTAGGTTGGTTACAAAAGTCACTTTAATCTTCTGCATTTTATACGAGCAAAAATACCTATAGGGTTATAATTCCCTGGAATAAGGCCTACAGTGCCATATTTCCTGCAAAAAGATCTGCTTACACCTGAGGAAACAAATTGTGACAAGTGTCATAAAGAATCCCCTTTACAATGTGGAATACAAGATCATGGGACCAGCAAAATGATCCACTCCTGACATTATTAAAAACCTCTCTGCATCTAAAGGACGTAATGCTGTGGGATTTGAAGGAGTCGTCTGCTACAAGTGCCCCTTTCCAAAGGACCAGATGATTGGATTCAAACCACAAGTGCTCTCTGCTTCTAATTAAACCAACTGAAGAGATTAAGAGAAAATTTCTTGATATTCCATCAGCATAATGTTATTGCCGCTTGAGGAGAACGGTTTCACTTCTCTGCCATATTCAGCAAATATGGCACTTTTGATTACCATTTATTCCTATTGTTAAAGAATTCTGTTACAAAAAGTCAATTCCCTAGAAGACTATAAAAGGAAGTTAGAGTAATCTGGTAAGAAATAATTCTGAGAGGAAAGTTAATTATAAAGTTGCCTAAAAAATAGCAGAAGTAAACTTTTGGCATAAAGTGGGACAGATTGGCTATTTTTTTTCTTTTTTGCTTTAAACTTGTAAACTAAGACAAAAGCTGTTAAACTCTGAAGTGAAAAATCAGATAAGTCTATCTTTGCAGTCTTTTGTTTTATTGGCTGAAGCAATGTTAACAGTGATGAAGTCTGGCTAGAATCTATACTTTAATCATTTGAAACCATATTAAAAACTACCTTTGTCTTATAGTTGTCACATTTATATACATATTAAGGGAAAAAATACATTTTTATGAATAGAATATCAACTCTAATATAATTTTCTCTTAAAGATGAATCTGTGACAATGAGGAAATTTTTTTTTTTTTTTTTTAATCAATTCAACCAAAGCAAGGTCATAATGTCACTAAGACACAAGGGGCTACTGGGAGTGAAAGTGAATGAAAAGATGTTCAGAAGGAACTGGAAACCCAATCCTAAACAAAAAAACAAGGAATATGAACCGTATGATAGAAGATAGGTTTTGCCTATCTCAGAATATAAACTGTTCAAAATGTGTGAATGCTGTTTTTGCAATGGACGGTAGATGTTGATCAGTTAAAATCTAAATGAAGGTTTAGTAGTAGGCTTCTTTTTCTTTTTTCTTTCCTTTTTTTCTTTTCTCATGTATGTTGCATCAAATGTGGAAATTATCTAACAAGTTTTTCAGACATTATCACTCCTTAATCTTGGATCGACACTTTTTATAAAAAGTCTCACTCACTTAATTTTTCCTCTTTTTACTTATTTTTATCTGATTTATTGCTTTGAATCTTTTGAGTCCTTTTATATTTCATTAGTAACCAGTTTTGATGTTTTTTGGTAGGCAGGTGGGTGGCTTAATGCATTTTTTAATCTATTAAAATTTCATTTCTACTCAGACACATAAATAAGATATACTTTGTTTTATTTTATACGGGATAAGAGGAGAATATAGAAATGGATATATTGTGAGAGTTTAAACGATTTTGCTTTAAGTTGAGATTTTGATGTGATTAGATGCCAACAAAAATCTATTCGGTTAGGACAAAAGTTTTACATTTTTTTAAATGAATTTCCAAAACAATATTGAGATAGTTGTATATAAATTCACTCAATTTGCCATTTTGTTCCACTATATCTCGCCATCTTTGAAGCAGTTTTCATAACTGAATAATTCCTAGAACTTGTCATCTTTCTGTGTAATGATCTAAGTGATTTTTACAGACTTCCAAAGAATTTAAGTTCTTTCCCTTTAGATAATTTTCTAAGGATCAAAATAAGTTGTAATCCAAGGGTGCAAGTAGGACGTCTCCCTGGCAAGCTCTAAGAATTTCTGCCACGTCTGCAAAGATATATTAGGTCTGTGGTTGTTCTCATGTAAGATGACATCCTTTCAATTGGCCAATTCTGGATACTTTTCGTTGATTATTCTCTTTGATTGGTCCATTTGAGAGCAGTAATTCTTTGAATTCAACATCTGATTTAGCAGAAGCTCATAATACATAATGCCATTAGCTGCATAATGCCCCTCCCTTCTTTGGTTGCAAATCAGCTTTTGGTGTAATTAACATTAGCTCATTTTATTTTCTCCAGAACTTTTTTTGCTCCACATTGTCGTAAACAATCCATCTTTCATGACCTGTCATTGTTCTTTTCAAAACCGGGTCATTTTTGTTGCATTTCCACACAGTCACAAATGAAAATGCAGCCTATTAAATTTGTTTCTTTTAAATTGTGAGGTACCTAATCATTGTAGCATTCACATATTCAAGTTTTTTCAAATGCTTTAAAATGTTCACAGGAAATGTGAAGGATCTGTGCAATATCCCATGTCATCTAACGATGATTATTTTTAATCAGCATTTCAATTTGATCGTCATCAAGAACTCTGTCTTCCAAATCAAAATTTCCATTTCTGAACCTAGTGAACTAACAACCCATACTCTCAGCGATGGCACCATCTCTATAAATGGCACATATCATTTTTCATTTTCCTGAAATAATTTTCCTTTCAGCATAGCCCCCCCCTAAAACTTAACATTCTCACTGTATACACAAATCACATAGGATGGCACATTAAATTTGCAAGTGAGAGAAAGAACAGATGGAGTAAAAATCCACATGTTCATAGGATTTACTTTCAAAAAAAGTACTCAATACAAAGTAAAGCAAAATATTATTATTTTTATTATAAGGGATTATAATAAAACATTTTGATATCGCTACACAAAAGCTTTCATGTTTCAATATTATGATTGTACTTCTTCAAGCGATGGTAAGTAATTGTTGATAAAATTATTTTTTTTAGGGAAATATAAAAATAGTGTTACCTCTTTTAGTATGTTTTAATTCTGACCTTATGCCCCTCCTCTTTAACTTTCAGAAAAGAAGTAACAATTTGTTTTTAAATGTCCCTAAATAATCATTTTATCACCAGTTACATACAATCATAATATTGAAACATGAAAGCTTTTGTGTAGCGATTTTTATTATAATCTCTTATAATAGAAATGTTATATACCGTACCTATGAACGCTAATGGGTATGTCCCAATCCTCATAAATACGTTGGACACTATTGTAAATGGGGGTAATATGCTGTCTATGTAGTCCACCAATAGCAGTGGTTTACCCATTTCACACCGCTGACGAGTATTGTGTTTTGTTGATGTTATAAAGATTACCATTCCATTTCCAACCTCTGTTTTCTTTATTCCTCATTCAGTAACCCTTTCTAGGTTACAACAAAAAAAATATAACGACGCATTAAACTTGTATAAATGTGATAAATTTTAGTCACATCTGAAATGAAATCCTGTCTTCAGATGCTGCCTTTTGAAAAATGGTATGCACTTTTCTTTCAACATAATAGTTTCTCGTGACTAAACATCAAATGAACTTTTTCACTCAAACTTTCATTTATAGCTTCAGTTTTTTTCCGATCAAATTTGGAAATCATTTAAACCCAGTTACTGATGACTTTTTATTAATTCCATTGTTTATCTGCTTTTTCAAGTTTTTTTTTTTTTTTTTCCTTTTTTGAGGTCATTGACTTTTGACTGCCATTGTTATGAGGAATGATTTCAGCAGCAAAATAATAAAGTCCCCAGTTTTGAACTTTGTTCAATTAAATAAAATGTACCAGAATTGTGCAAGTGTCATTTTCGTTCCCAACACGCGGATGAAGTTATTCATTGGCACTTAATGAATAATCTTGTACAAATCTAATGCACTTGTCATGGCATCTATCAATTTTTTTTTTTTTTTTTTTTTTTCTCTGTTTCACCCCAAGCAAGGCGGGAAGCCACTAGCACGCAAGGGATTACAGAGAGTTGGAGCAAGAGCAAATAGGAGTGATAGAGGAAAGGATGAAGCAAAGGATAGGGGATAGATCAAGGCATCTGGAGACGTCGATTGACATTACATTTGAATAGTTGGAGATTATAGCTATCAGGGAAACAAGAAAAGGGGGGGTTCCACAGGTGAGAGGTGCAAGACATGAAGCTATTGGAGTAGAAGAGACGGCTACATTTAACAGTTTTGATAGTGAAAGGGTGTGAGCGAGATGCCAGCCTAGTAGAATGATTAAATTCATGAAGTCTGGTAACTCATAGGAGCAGTTACTATGAAAGTATTTGTAAAAAAGACAGAGGGAGGCAACGACATGTCTGTGAGAGAGCAACTGCAGATGAGATGCCAGATCAAGGCCAAAATAAAGGTGATTCTCTCAAATTGATAACTGATAAACACCAAACTTTTTGCAATTGGAACAATTACAATTTGTCTGAATTTCTGTGAATGAAGACTTCTCATTATTTTCACACAAATTGCCATCTTTGTTATTATCAAAACGTTTCGGTCATTGTGCTCTCCTGCCTTCATCAGGTGCTTGTCGAATTCACAAATGAACACCTTAATTCATTAGACAATAGCATAGAGTATTAAAATGTTGGTTCATGAATTTAATGACATAGTAATTGTGAGTTCAATCCCAGTACTGGGCAGTGCACACTTGGACTCGGTGGAAACAAGGTGAGCAGTAACTTAGTACTAAATAAGAACTAGATGAGATATCCCTGGACAGTGGGATGAGAACAATCTATCTCTGTAAATTAAATAAAAGGCCCAGTTTGAAATTCCTTGAAATTTACCCAGATCGACAAACACTTGATGAAGGGCACAGTGGCTGAAATGTTATGAAAAGATGAAGATGAGCATCTATATATAAATAATGAAATTAAAAAAATATTTTGTCCTTTTAATCAATTGATTTATTTTTTTTTTTTTTTTATAAATTAACATGATTTCCTAAGCTTAGTCTAATACAAGGCCACAGATATGGTTTTCCAGTGAGGTTTTCTCTTTTTATATTCAAGAAATACCCAGAGAAAAGTCTTCCGATCTTCATGCAATCACAACAACAACAAATAAATTGATTGATGTTTAAATGGATGACTGGCAAAGATTTTTATTTATTTAATAAATCTAAATTCCTAAGGTGCAACAATTCAAGACATCAGTATAATCATGTAGTTGTGCCTCTTCAGTGGGGGAAGAGGGCAGGGAGGGTGTAAATCTTTTCAGATGACTTGCAAGAGAAAGTATACCGAATTTATTACTGTGCAATTGTTTTCATTCTTGACCAATAACTGTTTGTTGCATTTTCTCTCGTGTCATATTACTGGAGGCCTAAATAGAAGACAAGAGATCTCTTTTGAATGCCGGGTAGGCAGCCATGATCCTTCCACCTTTCTCCTCTCTGTCTCTTCATTCCTCACACCTTTGCATTTACTTAAATTCTCCCAACATGATCACACAATATTTGCAGCTAAGAATTTTTACTTTTTATAAATGGAACTATCCTCAAAATATTGATTGTCTTTAATCATGGGAGGCTGTGTGCAGGTTGGTCCTTTCTTTTTGAGAAAATTTAGCAAAATTTCTTACACCTTACCCCCCCCACACACACACACACACACCACAACCACCAAATTCTTAGTGAATTCTCTCTAGACATCTCGACATTTAATTTTTACATCTGCCAAATGCTTCATTGCTTCTTTTGATAATTC
Source organism: Acanthosepion esculentum (assembly GCA_964036315.1). Lineage (NCBI taxonomy): Eukaryota > Metazoa > Mollusca > Cephalopoda > Sepiida > Sepiidae > Acanthosepion > Acanthosepion esculentum. The sequence goes on along the minus strand of OZ038496.1, from coordinate 99,389,108 downwards.
AATTCAATCAAGTCTTTCACCTTTCCCAGTGCCCTGATTTGTAAAAGTTTAAAAAAATTTTTTACTCTTTTTAATTTAAAATAAACGACTTTTTTGAGGAGGGAGATGGGGAGGTACTGTTTTAAAATAAAAAGATGGAGTCACAGAATCTTTTTCCTTACACAAACAAAATTCTAGTCTTCTAGATTTTTATTGCAAATAAAATGTTTTTACAATGTTTTTTTTTTTTTCATTATGTAAAATTCCCACCTGTGATTACTTCATCTTTGAAGCATAAATAAATGATTGTGACTTTTTTTTTTTTCTTTGTTTCATTATTTCCTTGTGTTTTTTGCCTTTCACTCTCAAGCAAATCAGTAAAAAATATAGCTGTTTGAAATAGCTAAATGTTCCTTACTGTACAACTATTCACAATATCTGTTACCTGCTTGGTGTCTTCTTTGTTACTACTACTACTGCTACTACTACTACTACTATTGGTATTGTTGTTATAACAAAATAAAGAAAGAGGAGAGGGCTCAATTATTTTCTACACAGGAAATTGAACTATAAATCTTCCAATATCATAAATAATTTTGAATTGTCTAAAAGCAAATAATAATAATATTGCCTGTGTCAGAATATTTGATCTTCATATCCATTTGACTAACAAAACCTGTTTGTGTTCTTGTTTGATTATTTGTTTTACTGTGTCATTGAAAACAACCTTTTATGATAATGAAAACTGTTTCTTTGCTAGTCATTGGATTGTAACATTGTCTCTGGATTTTTTTTGTTTTCTTTACTGCTACTTGAATTTTGACATTCTGAAAATCTTGGATGTTTATTTTGAATTCTCTTACATTCAACTTCATTATCCAATTGATCGGAATACTGGAAACTATTTTCCACTTGACCTTGACTTTTCCATTTCTTATTTCCATTTATAATTTACTTTGATTGACTTTAAAAAAAATGTGTCACTGCAATGTGCATAAAATCTGAACATTTTGCAAACTAATGAAAATTCTTTGAAAATATTTAAAGGATAAACAAATGAGTTTTTGTTTGTTCCATGCACTAATTTTAATTTGTTCATAATTTGCTGAAAATGTTTAAAATAGTTTTTTTTATTTTTTATTTTTCTTCCTGTAGAGTTCAACAGCCAGTTATGAAGTGACTGTCATTGGAGAGGCACATGGCCTTATCACGGATATGCTGGCCGAATCTAATCTGCCCCCCAATATTGTCAGTGGCCTGAGAGCTGTCAGTAACTTATTGAAGCCACCCGAGAACCATAATTCTATTCACAAAACCAAAGTCAGTCCACTGGTCTCATTAAATGAAACCACGTCTTATGGATCAGATTCTGATGATCTACCTTACACAGGTGAAAGACCAACATCGTTACCAAAGGTAAGAACAATATTACATTATCAGATAGGTTTCAATTTTTCATAAATATTTTCAAAATTAAACTCAGAAGTATGAACCTTTGCATTAAACTTAAAATATTTAAGAACCCTTTTTAGAGGAAGTATTTTACTATATTATTACTACCAATATTTTTGCTTTTTTTATGACATTTTTAGTCGATCTTTTCAGTGAAAAATCAGAAAACAGTGATCTGCTATTTTGTTTTCTTATTAATTACTCAAGGCTCAAAAACTTGTAGAGACTTAAATGATTACCAGGAACTGTCAAAAACTACTGCATATTTCCATGTATAAGACAATCTTTAAATCCTAAAAGTCATTCTTAAAAATTGGGGGTCATCTTATAGTACAATTCTAAGAAAGAAACCTTAAATTCTGAGTGATGTTTGTTGGTAGACTAACCTCAGCCTTGGTATGATAACCAATAATATACATGAAAAGATTTAAATTATCAAATAAACTGATAATAAAAGTAATAAAACCATTTCTACCTTATATATTACTGACATAACTTCATAATAAATTGCCTATTCAAAGAATAATTCCATATTAATGAAATCAACCTGTATCCATGCAAGCTCAGCTTAGAAAATGTAAACATTGAGTTATGATTGCGTCCACAGCAACCTTTATCTTTCGCTAAACTTTCAATAATCATCATAGTAGTGTTAATTCTAGCAGTAATAACATTTAAGATAACATAATTTTTATTTCTCATTAAAAATTCATTATTTTAGTGTTAAATAATAGCACAATTTAGGATTACATGTAATCTTTATTTTTCAAATAAGTCCTTTTATGGTAATTGCATTTAAAACTTTTAGGATATAAAACTATTTATTTCCCATCAAGTTATCAATATTAATAAAGCAACCCTATCGTATATTATCATTACTATTATCAGCGGTATTTTGTGATTGTCAATGAAGTATAAGTAAATGGCCATTAGTACACCAAGCTGTTTGTAACTGTTTAAATATAGGAAAAGAAGAAGAATCAGTATTCGCAAGAGATCACATGAAGAAACATGAACAAAACAATGGTTTCCCTTTTTGGAGACGTGTAGGAAAAACATGATATAGAATCAGTTTTGTTATTTCATTTATTTTGAATTTCTAAGGATACAGTAAGTAACATTTCAAATCACATCATCATCCAGGTATAGGATAAATTCATGAAATAATTTTTTTTTTTTTTCCTCATATCTAAAGGTCGCCTTATATGTGGAAATATACAGTATTTTCTTTTTGACAGATCTTGTCAGGTAGGAATGACTAAAATTTCAAATCTCAGTTTTAAATATTTGAATTTAATGTTGAAAACTTCCAATGCTTAGAATTTTATAATCTGCTACTTCAGGTGAGAAATAGACTGAATCAAAAATTTTATATCTTGTAGAATAAAAAGAAAAAAATATCCAGATAATGAAATAAAATAGCAGAATAAAATTTTGAATATCACTAGAGTTTGTTACATGTACTTATATGCAAATACCCTTCGCAGAGGCATGGATTAGATAGCAAGGCACACTGGATCCTCTAACTGTGGTTGGCAATCCATCTAAGAGAAGAAAACTTTGAATTCCAAACTATGCCGAGTCCTGACACTGCCAGATCCATATAATGGATTAGCAACTATTGCATTTTTTGTATAAGCCAAAAAAAATGAAAAAAAATTAGATCCTCCTTTAAAATTTCATTTCATATTAATGACCTATAGAATGGAGTACTGAAAAGTTATCAACTTGACTAAAACAAAATCTTCCAAAAGAAAAAAATCATTTTTGATTAGATTTTGGGGGAAAGTTCTGGCTGAAAAACTCTTCAGCAGCAGACTTTCATATATAATGTTCCACATGTATTTGTAATTTTGTTTATAACTTTTGTCTGTGCAAGAGTTATCTCCCTTTCACTGGCACTCTTTGGTTGCTGTGTCTTTTTAAGATAATGACATCAAAAGTTCTAAGTTTCTATAAAGCTTAGACATACAACAATTATTGGAGAAAATAAGTGTAAATCCATCAGTGCCTTTTATTTATGATAATTGTCTTGGTTTTAATAAAAGGTTGAAATAAAAGCCAGCCTGTTGTAGCAAAATGTATTCAGACTTGCATATATCGAGAATAGTTGCAAAACACTTAAGGAAAACATTTCAGCTCAAATTCTTTGATCTAATAAAAAACCATTTATTATCAAAAACATTCTCGATTCTGGTCGTCTTGAGTTTGTTTCTAACAGTCAAATGTTAATTCCTTTCCAGATTAATATATCTCCTAGCATAGGCTAGAGGGATGTGTATGTGTGTGCATGTGCCTCTCTCTTTCTCTCCCCCTCGTCTGGCTCTCTCTCTCCCCCTCGTCTGGCTCTCTCTCTCCCCCTCGTCTGGCTCTCTCTCTCCCCCTCGTCTGGCTCTCTCTCTCCCCCTCGTCTGGCTCTCTCTCTCCCCCTCGTCTGGCTCTCTCTCTCCCCCTCGTCTGGCTCTCTCTCTCCCCCTCGTCTGGCTCTCTCTCTCCCCCTCGTCTGGCTCTCTCTCTCCCCCTCGTCTGGCTCTCTCTCTCTCTCTCCCCCTCGTCTGGCTCTCTCTCTCCCCCTCGTCTGGCTCTCTCTCTCTCTCTCCCCCTTGTCTGGCCCTCTCTCTCTCTCCCTCGTCTGCCTCTCTCTCTCCCCCGTCTGCCTCTCTCTCTCTCCCTCGTCTGCCTCTCTCTCTCTCCCTCGTCTGCCTCTCTCTCTCTCTCTCTCCCTCTCTCTCTCTCTCTCCCTCTCTCTCTCTCCCTCTCTCTCTCCCTCTCTCTCTCTCCCTCTCTCTCCCTCTCTTTCTCTCGCATATGTCAAGATGGAGGTCAACCTTGTATAAACTTTGTTGCAATGTCTGTTGAGCTATTTTCATGCCAATCATTCAAACTGGCTAAAATATCTTTGCTGCTGATCCTCGCAATTGTTCTTGACATCTATGAAAATCTTTTCACCCGACCCCACACAAACACAGTACATTTCATTCTTTCTCATTTGACAGTTTCTTTTTAGTTTTTTTCTGCCATGCTGTGACCATTCTTGAAGTCCTTCTCAGTGCCTTTCTAGGCTTTTCTCCCCCAGCCCTCATTCTACCTAACTTGGGGTCCTCATCAAGTTATTTTAATCTCTGACCAGCTGGCATTTCTTTCCATGCTGTAAATCTATTTCATAAAATTCATCTTGAACATGTTTTTTGTGATCAAAGTGAATTTAATTCTTCAAGGAAATAGTTTGTGTTTTGTTTTGTTTGTTTGTTTTTGTTTGTTTGTTTGTTTGTTTGTTTTTTTGTTTGTTTGTTGTTGTTTTTTCCACCCTATTCCTGATGTTGATTTCTTTCGTTATATGCCATTTTGACACAAAACCTAAAAAGTAGCTTCCTTTCATGAAAATATTTTTTGAAAATTACCTTTTGCAGGTGTGTGATTAACTTTGAGATATTTTTAAATTGATATTATTTCTTTAAATTTATGTCAAATAATTATATTATTATCATTATTATCAGTTGGTAATTGTGACAGCTATAATGTGATGGGGAAGGTTTTGCTACTTAAAATGAATAGACAATTTCAATGTATCTATTTTGAAATCTGATCACTCCCTTCCCCCTCTCTATTTTTTAACTTGTCAAGTCTGGGGAATAAAATATATTCTGGGTCAACATAGCAACTAGCTTAACTCCTTTCCCTCTCTCACTCACTTTCTCTTTCCCCCTTTTCTCTTCCCCCTAACAAACCTTATATTGAAATCTCTGTCTTTCTCCCCTTTTTTCTTTCCCCTTTGACATTAAAACTGTTTCCTTTTTTTTCTTTTCTCTCTTCCTTGTGTCTGAATACATTGAACTCTATTTCATTTGTAAAATTTGGTCTGAAAAGATGAACTTCTGAGTCCACAAAATAAATTATCACCTGAATGGATTTTTAAGGATTCTGTATAAGAACTAAAGTTTTCTGGTGACATGTTTTGTCCTTCAGAACTTCATCAGATTAAATTGATGTAACTGCATCTGGTCTCACTGGTTTTATTTAGTTCCCTTTTCTTTTTGTTTATGCTTTGTTTGTTTTTTGTCTTTTTTCTCTCACTTTTCTTATTAAATATCCCACATTGTCATAATAGAAGATCTGCCAAATTCTGTACATTTTCATCTTAGTAAATTGTTTCCTCTTTTAATTAAAGTAGCATTTTTTTAAAGGTCAAAATATATTACTCATTATGGTGATCAACTAATGCATTGAACTTTATAAACCTAAAACATATTTAAAAAATAAATAAAAAATGAAATAGGCTTAACTAAAAAAAATTGAAATATAAAATTTTAGCATCCCAACTCCTTCATGTGCATGAGTGATCACGTCAACATTATCACTTTAGTTTGATGAAGTCCTAAAGGATGAAATGTGTGTTGCAACTTCTCAAATTTGTCATAGATTTTCCCTAAAATTGTTCTTGATATTTAAAAATTTATATCGTTTTTATATATATATATATATATATATATATATACATACACACACACACACACACTTTTAAACTCAACATTCATATATTTGTGTGTTTCTGTCTCCTGACTCACTCAGATTTGCCCCGTCAGGGGAAGGCCCCACTTAGTATCAAGAATACATGTTTTTCTTTCTTTTGCCCATCTACTATTGTCTCTGTTCCAGTGAAGTACCACTTCTGCCATTACCCAATTATTTCAACCCTATTCACTCAACTGACTCACCCCCACTGCAACACTTGCCGCTTCGTCATTTCTTTTCACCACCCCCACCTCCAGTTTCATGTCCATTCTTCAGGATTTCACATGAACATTCCTGACCAACTTTGAAACCAACCAACTGCCCTTGTTTTTAAAACCCACACGCACACAGCTTCTTCTTGCTGATCCCTCCCCAGACACTCTGACTCCCTTTTCGACCCCAAGTCAAGGGTTTGTACATGTCACACTGGGCACTTTATAGGTGATGTAATGGTAACAGTTCCAGACTACAGCAAATGTTGTTTGAATATTTTTTTTTGAAAATAGACAAATTGCATTTCATAAGAATTTTCATTTCTAGTGAAGAAAAATCCATAATTTTCATTTTATTTTATGGAAGTTTCTACAGATTTTTGCAATTATTCAATGACTTTTAAAAGCAGACATATTACTTGGACTTGTCCAATCATTCCAGTGATGGAAGGAAAATTCCTTGGTTGATTTTTTTTGTTTTTTAATTCTAGAATGCAGATGAGGATTTCAGTTCAATAAAACTAAGTGTATGGAATATTTTTCTGAATCTTACAAAACTTAAAAACATCTACATGAATATCCAATATGGTAGCTAACTGTCACTTGTTTTTTTTTTCTTCAGTTTTGCACTTCCCTTTCCTCTCCAGTTTTTTGCACTTCCCTTTCCTCTCCAGTTGTTTTGCACTTCCCTTTCCTCTCCAGTTTTTTTGCACTTCCCTTTCCTCTCCAGTTTTTTTGCACTTCCCTCTCCTCTCCAGTTTTTTGCACTTCCCTCTCCTCTCCAGTTTTTTTGCACTTCCCTTTCCTCTCCAGTTTTTTTGCACTTCCCTTTCCTCTCCAGTTTTTTTGCACTTCCCTCTCCTCTCCAGTTTTTTTGCACTTCCCTCTCCTCTCCAGTTTTTTTGCACTTCCCTCTCCTCTCCAGTTTTTTTGCACTTCCCTCTCCTCTCCAGTTTTTTTGCACTTCCCTTTCCTCTCCAGTTTTTTTGCACTTCTTTCATTGCATTTGAATTTGAATCTTTTTTTTTTTCTTTTTCAAGGCACTCATGAAACATTTTATTGTTTCTATTTTCAGCGCCTGCGCCGCAGTTTACCTCCCAATCTAATCCGTCGTATGTCCACCAGCACATGGACAACCACCACCTCAGCTACCGGGATGCCCACACTCGAAGCAGAGCCATCTCGTATTCGAAGTTCCAGTTTCCGACAGACTCGCGACTGGGCTGTACCAGGTGGCAGCCCCTCAGGCAGCCGTAGTAACAGCCCTTCGCCTAGCTCCCCTGCCACTCTGGTGCTGACCATCCCTAAGTCACGGTCCTTTTCAGTAGCCAGTACAGCACCTAACAGCATGGGACACCAGCGAAGAACTTCAAGAAAAAATGTCATGCCCCCGTCATCCGCCTCCTTGGACTATCCAAGCCTTAGTCCGACAAAGCATGAGAGCACAAATATAGTGTCATCAAAGTCCGAGGCAAACACAGACAGCACTGATGCCACTAAGGTAAGCATCAGTAAAGACTCTCAACCTGTACCTTTGCGTAGGTTGGGCAACATCACTTCTGACTATGAGAGCAGTGACTCTCCCAGCAGCAGTGATCACAGTGATAATGTCATGACTCTAGAGGAGCTCTCTGCTTCCCCACCCACAAAAACGGGATGTCGTCTAGAACCTAGCAGTAACACACCTAACAACCACCACATTGCAGCTGTAAGTATACACTCTAATCCATTGCTTTACCTTTGCTTTGCAATATCTGCATGTGTTGTGCATCACCAACCACAAGGCTATTGACGACACTTCTAGACTGTTTCTCTTTCTTAGGCCACGCGACATGCGAGTCACAATTTCTGGCTATGCAGAAATTTCAGTCAAGCCACTTTGAAAATTGGGCTTCATGGTGAAACCATTTCAACCCCCATTCTGAAGCTTTCACAACAAAAACTGCAAAATCTAATAAACATATACACAGGTCGGCATCAATAAGCCGCCATAGTTGGGGTCCAAAATGTCTATCTGCGGTTTAGATCAAAAGTGAGCCATGATGTCAGGATTGCCAGCTTAGACCACCAAAACAAAGCTTGTCAACTCCATGGAGTTATCCATGAAAATGGGTAACACAGTGGCTAAGTATGCAAAATATGTATCAAAATACTAAAAGTTAAATATTGGCAGTTCTGAAAAACATTTATTAAAACTATCCTTTAATTTCACATAAAAAATTTGCACCAATGTGAATAAATTTGAAATGGCCTAAAATGATTCCAATTATAAAGCGCCATGTCAATAGGTCTGTCATCAATGACAGCAAAAGATGGCTGAAATCTCGTATGCACAAGATTTTAACAAAAAAATAAAATTATTTTTTTATAGTTTTATTAAGCTTTTGAATATAAACATAACAATAAACTGTATTGTAATGTTTTAATAAAAATAATATAATAATATAATGTAGTAACATTTACATACAAGCACAGGATTCTTTGCAATGTAATGATACAATACAAATTTTATGAAATTTGAAACTGTTTTTAATAAATTTACCTGTGCGTAATGGAAAATAAAAATAAAGTTTGTAATAACACTTTATTTAAGAAAGTCAGTAATGGAGAGTTCCTTCTTCTTGTCAAAATGTCCACAAAGTGTTAATCCAAACCACTACACAATCGTGATTGTGAAATACCAAAGCCTAAACAATAGTAAATGCCTGGGAAAATACAGATATACTGAAGATATTAAAACTCAATGAATTTATTAAAATAAAAGATTATACAGAAAAAATCAGACTTTAATAAGTGTCCTGTTTGAATTTGTTTCAAATTGGGATCCACTGATGATTATAATTCTATTATGAACATGACAAACATTTTGGTGGCCCCATCGCACATGTGCAGCTTAAGTGGCATTGTGGTTTATTAGTGCATAGCTTAACGGCATTGATGTGTGTGTGTGTATATATATATATATATATATATATATATATATATATATAGCGTATTAGGGCAGCACATTATTATTCAAACATATATTGTCAAACATAATAGATATTCGTTATCTGTTATATTTAACAATATATGTTTGAATAATTTAAGTAAAAGTAAACACTGAGGTGAAAGCCACAGCCTGAAGATGGTGTTCAAGAATGAAACAAATTGTCACCATTTGGTGTTGACTTACACAAACTGAACAATTCAAAGCTAATTTTAAAACTTTGTGTCGAGTTTATTAAAATTGGTCAAAATAAACATCTGCTTGAATAAGGTGACTGCACAGATTAGTTTGAATGCATGAGAAAGTTAGATTTACATAAAGAGCTTTTCTTTTTGTTGGTATCCTGATTCAAAATCGGGACGTAATGCATGACATGCTACAGGCCTACTTGTAGTGCAACTAATGGCCGAATCTGGAGGCCCATTTCAAAATGGGTAAACTAGACTAAAATTCAGAATACTTTTTAAATATCTTTTTACAAAAAATCTATATTTATGAATAAAAATATGAAGAATATTTATGACAAGTGATGACATTTTTTAATTAATTTGGCAGGATAGAAGAAAAGTTTAAAAATTTAACAGGAAACATTAAAATTAACTTTCTCGAGATTCTTTGTAAAAAGAAAGACTAGAAAAAATAAAATTATGCATTTTTTTGGTTAGAGCATACTTATTTAAATCTTCAAATTTCTTTTTAATTATGTCATGTAAAAAGTTACATTATGACATCAAAACTCTGATACAATTTTAACCTCCTTTTTTTACCTGATAAAAATTGAAATATGTATAAAGCAAAAAAAAACAGAAGCAGTGAAAGTCTATCATTAATGTATTTACATTTATAAAAAATGTTAAATAAACTTCTAAGTGACAAAACCATGATTTCTAAATTCCATTTCTTTTTTTTCTTTTTCTTTTTTGTGAATTTCACATAAAAATTTTAGTTTTCTTTCAATAAGCATATGATAATATAGGAAATCCAAAGGAAATAAATAAAAAACATTAAAATTCATTGAATGTCTTAAACAGCCTACAGCAGTGAACTGAGACGAACGAAAACTGAAATTTACCACTTTTGAAATAGGCCTCCAGTTTTGGACTTGGTTGCTGTTGTCGTAAATAGGAAAGGTTGACACACATATAGAAAATAAAAAGTAGTTTATTCCTAAGACTAATATAGTACAGGGTTGAGAACACAGACTAATGTAATAAAGAGTTAATCATTAAAAGAGAATGCTGTTCAAATAGTCTTAATCAGTAAGTCTATCTTGTGGAGGTGTTCAGCTACTCCACAACAGTTGCACTATGAGTAGACCTGTAGTATAGAATACCATGACATAATGTCTCTAAATTCTTTTTTTTTTACCTTGCACTTAACATATTTCCTTAGATTGTTAACAGTTGCCTATTACTGCTGCATTGTATGTAATTGACTTCAAGAGAACATTTTCTGTTCAATCTCTTGCCTTCTTATTGAAAGATTAATGCACACATCAGCAAACTGTCATCATTTTCTGTTTTTTATTTTGCTTTGCCACTTGCACCCAGGAAATCTTGTTTGGTTTGAGTGTAATGTACATTACATTAGTCTGTACTAAGTCCTCACTTAGTCATCAAGCCAAGAAACTTATTCGTACAATGTAGAGGCATGGACACAGCCATTTTAACTGACTTGATTCCTTTTTTCTTTTCTTTTTCTTTTGTGGTTCTTCATATTCTTCACAATATCAATTTGCCTTAATTCAATAAAAGATGAGTTTACCAAATCAAAGAAAAATTATGCCTACCTACTGTGGCTAGAAAAAACCTTTAGCCTGCTTGGAAAATCAGTTTTTACTTTGGATTCATTTGATCCTTGTTATTAAATGCAATCTCGGGATTTTTTTTTCTCTCAAAAGGTCAAAAAATGAATTGCTTCTTTAATTCTATGATTTCATCCAAATCTCATTTTCTGAAAACAAAGTTACTCCTTTTCATAAAATACATTTCTCCTTCTCGAAAAGTTTCCAATTAATTCACCAAGTTTTGAATTACATGTAAAATTAACACATTATAGAACGAGAATTATTTTAAATTTTGAAATGTTCAATATTAAAAACTATTTTTTTTTAACCTTTAATATGGAATTGTCATTTCTTTCAGCTTGAAGAGAAAAGCCAAGAACAAGATTTCCAAAGTGAAAATGAAGCTGCATTGAAGTTCACCCTTAAAAAACCACCTGACGTCACAGACTTTCCTTATAATCCTGAAGATGTTGAGAAATGTCCCCAACTTTGTATAGAAAAATTGAATGAATGGGATTATGAAATATTTGAACTGGCTAAAGTTTCTGGTAATTTCATCCTTAGTCAGGTGAATTTTTGTTCCTTTTTTGCCGTTTACCAATTTTATGTTAGTTTTTCATTACTTTCATTAAAAGACCTTGTTTGCCATTTCCAAACAAGAGTTCTTTTACACTTCTCTTGTCCAGTTTTTTCTCTTATTAAAGTTGACAATTTTGATATAGAAATCATTACAATAAAAAAGAAACTCATGATTGTATGCCTGCAAGTTACACCTCCACTGGAATTGTATGTACAAAATAGAAAAAGGTCTGCACAAATCCAAAGAATCTGCAATATCATAAGTCCTGACCTGGCATCTCTGCTTCAGTCACTTTCCTGAACCTTTTCTATAAATATTTTTGTGGTAATTTTTATGATATGCTTTCCTCTTTGTTACATCAACTTTATGAACTTCAGCACAGTACTAGATTAGCAGTTAGGTCTCATCATTTTAGAATAGAAACTGCTAAGCATAAGTTCTGTTCTAATAGTTTCTTCTCTCACCTGTGGAATTCTCTTCTGGCTTCTGACTTTCCTGTCAACTACAATCTTTAAAAATGTTAATGCAACATTAATGGGTCATCTTCTGTCTTCTTGAATCCTGCTCTTTTAATGTACTGTCTCTCTTTCTCTCCCCACTCAATGTTTTCTTAGTTTCTTTCACTCTCACTAACCCCTTTGTATCTTGGCTTTAAAAAATACAGCAATAAATGATCAATATCTTCTTATCAAATGTTTATTTGAAAAATTAAAAATATCCCAATGAAGTAAAATTATTTTAATTTTGTCATTGATAAAAAAAATTCAAGAATTTTTTTTTCCAGTTTTCCTATTGAAAATTTCTATAATAATCAAATGCAAATTTGATAATTTTATGTTCAGCTTTTCATCAGTCATTTCCTGTCATGAATGACTTGCATTCAGTTAATTTGTCCAACCAATTCAATTCCAACATTGATCTACGGCTTTTTCCTTTAAGAATTTAAGGCAGGCTCACCCCCCCCCCCACTTAGCCCCCCCCCACACACACACACACACATGCACACACTGTGCTAAATCATAATTTTATTATTAAACAAGCAACAAAAATCCATCGCTCACCACCACCTTGGAGAACATATTTTAAGTCATGTTTTGCCCTCACACTTATTAACAAATGTGAAGGTTTTTTGTTTTCTTTTTTCTCAAGTCTTCCCCATTTTAAAAAGTCTAATAGAATTTTTGAGAAACTCTCAGAAAAAATATCTTCTGATTGGTTGACTTTAATGACAAAAGATGAAATCAGAAAATTAAGTCAAAAATTGCTATCAGTAAATTTTCACACATATCCGTTAAGTTCTCAATTTTTAATTTGGAATGATTGCCATACACTAAGCATTTATCTATTCCCAAAATTCTGTAGGATATTTAATCTTGATAGTTTTTCTACTTTTGGAAGCTGCTTAAATCCCTTGCCATTCTTGACATATTGTCATCACTGTCTCCATCTCTTTTATTTCTTCTGCTGGATTTAAAGAGTGCTGTAAGGAAATATTTTCTTTTGTCTGACAAGTGCCTCTTAATCCTGAATTCTCTTTCAGGTTGCCTACAAACTTTTTATGGAGGTGGGACTTTTTGAAACTTTCCGCATTCCACTGAAAGAATTCATCTGTTACTTCCATGCATTGGAACTGGGATATCGGAACAAACCATGTGAGTTATTTACATTAATATTGTTATTTACATTAATATTGTTACTTACATTAATATTGTTACTTACATTAATATTGTTATTTACATTAATATTGTTACTTACATTAATATTGTTATTTACATTAATATTAATATTTAGATTAATATTAATATTTAGATTAATATTAATATTTACATTATTATTCGTTTCCTTTTTCTTTGTTTTTGGTTGGGTTTTTTTTTTCTTTTGTTTCTGATAAGGCATTGAAATTTGAAATCTATATTTAGACATTTTTTTTTTATTTTTTTTTTTTTTTTTTTTTAATTTCTTCCTCCAGGAAGCATCAAAGTTGAGTTCTTAAATTTTTTTGTTGTTGTTGTTTTCAGATCACAACAGAGTTCATGCCACTGATGTATTACATGGTGTCTATTACTTAACCACACAACGCATCCCTGGCTTTCAGCAGTGCTCTATAGATCTATTTAATAGACATGGCTCCTCCAGTGAATCAGGTGAACTTATTACTTTTGTCATTCTTTCCTTTAAATTACTCGTCTGTATGAATAAATTGAAAATGCATTTCTATTAAACATATAAATGCCAACTTGACAATTCATTTTCGTTGACTTGTATATTTTTTTTTTTTTTTTTTCCTGAAAAAAAGACTTTTTCACTCCCTTTTTGGAATCTAAACCTCATGCCTTCCATAAGATCCAAGGACTGTGGAGAAAATAGAAAATTTAAGGATTTTTCATTGATCCCCAACAACAGATGCTAACAAAGATAATTTTTATGTACAGAAGCCTAAAAGAAAAATATTCTTGCATTGTCTTTCTTACCAAGAAAAATCCCAATGTTGCCTTTTTTTTTTCTTTTTTTTTGTTACTATTAACCTGTTAATGACAAAAATCTTTGATCTGGAACAAGGATTCAAGAGAAAGTTTGAAATGTCTCCATTTTCAGACCAACTTGCTATTAAATCCTAACTACAAACACCATAGCTGAGTTTATAGCTGGCGAGAAAAATTAAGTGCAGTTGTCTATTTTTTTCTTCTTTTTAGACATCCATAATTTAAAATTTGAAGTTTTGTGTGGAGACAAAAAAAAAAGTGTGTAAATAACCAATCTAATAAACGCTATAAGTGTGTAAATAACCAATCTAATAAATAATGTTTATCATTTTTGTTGACAATTCTCAAGAAAGGAGAAATTGTACAAATTCACTTTCATCATATGCTTAGGTTTTATTACAATTCTAATCATCATTTTTTAAGACAAACATTGCTGAGGAGTGAAGGTAGTTAAAATAAAGGGTGGGGGTATCATGGGGGGGACGTCCTTTTGACACTCCATCTGTTTTTGTGTGTGCACAAAAGTCCATGTTTGCTGACTTTTTTTTTTATTACTGAAAAAAAAACAAATAGAAAATTTATCCAACTTTAAGAAATGTCACTTTGCGAAGCCCTTTTGCTGTTAATATCAAAATTGTTATTAAAAAATGTCTGAAGAATAGGCTTCTTTTTTCTTTTTTTATAGACAACTATATAAAACTAATTCCTAAGAATCAGTTGTAAGCGGGCAGATCTCGGTATTGTGACTAAGGGAGGGGAGATTACTATTTTGTTTTTTTATTCTTTTATTAAAAACAAGACTCAGCAACTGGAGTTATTTCCCTTGCATCAAGAACATCAACAACTTCGCCTGGGCATTAATTTCACTTGCGAAATTCTCAAAATATCAAATTTTTCCCCTAAAAAAAAATGCAGCAAGAATTGCTGTTCATTCTATTGCGTAGAGATCATTTTAAAGATTGAAACGAGTCTATCAAAAAGCATTGACCTGGTACATTCAGTGTAATTGCATTCCCTGGATTTGCCAAATTTCTATAAATTACAAAACATTTGAACAAAGATTTTACTAGCTAAGCGTATCATGAATTTTCTCATTCCAGTTTTCAAAATATAATTGCTAATAAGTAAAATCTGAATTTTTCCTGCATGAAATGTTCCAGTTGAAGACATTTTCCCTTTAAAGACATTTTTTTTTTTCTTTTTTCTTTACTTTGTTCAAATTAAACACTTGCCTCTCCTGCTGAGTCTAGAAGTGATCTTGAATTTCTGACAATAACTTTTCAATTTTTCGCCACAGAATCGGATTCTACCGACAAATGTGGGCATACCCATCGAGCACGGAATGACCTTGATGATAGCTACGGCATCATGGGAGCCAATTTTCCTGCACTCGAGTTGATGGCCCTTTATACTGCTGCTGCTATGCATGACTATGATCATCCCGGTCGGACCAATGCGTTTTTGGTAGCTACGCATGCACCTCAGGTAAGTTTTGCGTTACATTTTCAAATGGCAAATTCAGCAGATCATCATGTGCCATAAAGTTCAACACATCTTGCACTTCGAGAAAATATCGTAACTTGTCAAATTTTTTAACCTAAATAATTTTTTTTTTTTTTTTTGTAACCTGCTCTTCCATAATAGACGAAAAGTTTTTATGAAAACTATTTTAGTCATCTTCAAATAACTCTTCATCCCCAATTTTTTCGTTCAACAGGCTGTCATGTACAATGACCGTTCCGTACTAGAGAATTATCATGCGGCATCTGCTTGGGGTCTCTTATTACAAGATGAGAGGTACAACTTTCTCTGTGGGTTAGACAAAGCAGAATTCAAAAGATTCCGGTTTTTAGTCATTGAAGCTATTTTGGCAACAGATTTGAAGAGACATTTTGAAATTCTCGCTCTATTTAATGCTAAGGTAAGTCTGTGTCTCTCTCTCTCATGTTCTATTCTATAAAATTATGAAATAAACTAAGTGACACGTTAAAAAGCAAAAACTGAATGTATGTATATATATATATATATATATATATATATATATATATATAAAAAATAAAAAGACTTCTGAGTAAAAGTCTGAAAACAATTCCTGAATTTGTCTTTGTACAAATTTTCCATGGCATTGTTTATAGAATTTAACATTTATAGAATTATTTTTTATTTAAAGCATTTCACTTCGTGATTACAGTTCAATAGATTTCCTGTTATATTTTCTTTTCTTCTTTTCTTTTCTTTTTTCTTTTTTCTTTTTTTCTTTTTTCTTTTTTTCTTTTTTTCTTTTTTTCTTTTTTTCTTTTTTTCTTTTTTCTTTTTTTCTTTTTTCTTTTTTTCTTTTTTCTTTTTTTCTTTTTTCTTTTTTTCTTTTTTCTTTTTTTCTTTTTTCTTTTTTTCTTTTTTTCTTTTTTCTTTTTTCTTTTTTTCTTTTCTTTTCTTTTCTTTTTTCTTTTCTTCTTTCTTTTCTTCTTTCTTTTCTTCTTTTCTTTTTTCTTTTCTTCTTTTCTTTTCTCTTTTCTCTTTTCTTTTTTCTTTTCTCTTTTCTTTTTTTCTTTTTTTTTTTTTTTTTTTTCTTTTTTGTAAAAAAAGGGATTTTCAGATAGTGTCGCATGTGTAATTGCAACAAGTGACCTATTTATTCTTCAGGTGAATCATGAAGAAGGTACAGGTATTGAATGGAATTCCGAGGCAGACAGATTACTTGTCATGCAGATGGTAATCAAACTGGTAGATATCAATGGACCAGCCAAAAAAAGGGAACTTCACATAGATTGGACACGGCGCATATCAGAAGAATTCTATGAACAGGTATTCAACAGTTGTTCATCACTTCTGTTTAGTTTTTGCTTTGATTCCATACAACACAGATGTTTTCTTTATTTTCCCTTTACAAATGCACATTATTCAGACTTAAATGGTTTATAAATTTGATTTTTCCCTCATAGATAAACTCGTACAAAAACAAAATCAGACTCTGTCTACTGTGTTGATTGGTTAATTTATAAATTTTGTCATTGTAATAACATCATATTCTAATGAAATTTTGGCTTTTGCATTTTGTCTTTTTTGTCGCAACATTTTTATTCATTCAACCGTATTCCCTTCGTATTTCGATTTGGTAAAAAGGAACTTCCATTCATATAACTTCTTCCCAAGGGCCGCTACTTTGTGAAGCAAACTCCTAAGACTATGCTTTTTATACATGAATTTATAAAAATTTACTAAATTATTAAAATATATTATAATCATCTTACAATCATATCGCGTTGAAACATTGGTTCTCATCTGAACACCAAAGTTAACCTTAGGTGGTTAACCACTTGGGAATACCAGTTGCTATAAGTTGGGATGTGTGGGTGGTGTAGTGAATAATGGCTCTGGATTGGAAATCAGAGAGCAGAGTTCTGATTCCAGTCAGATTTATTATATTCATATATGTGCAAGTATCCTTTTGACAGATATGAATCCAACTTTTCTCCCCCGGCTATGGGTTAATTAGTAGAAGTTGTGTAAGTAAATCATTATCTCAAAAAAAATCTTACAATCTAAAAAAAAAAATATTTTTTGACTTTAAATAACCTATTAAATTTCTTTGTTTTTGAGATGAGGTGTTGTAAGTATTTACCAATCAACACTTTTATCCACTGAGCCATGTTAAGTAGTCTGAAAATGACTTCACCCAAAGAGTCGGGAGTTCAATACCTGGCCACAGCAGTGGTGAACAAAATCATGGAGAGTTGCGTTACTAAAGGGAAATAACTGAAACTTTGATATCCAGAAAAGGCACGGCATGTGGAACTAGAACAATCTATCCCAATGGACAAAATAAAGTTTGGCTCAAAATTCCAACTTGTATCACCTGAAGAAGGCCAAAGCATACAATGGCTGAAATATTGTGAATATTGCAATAAAGATGAGGACAACAGTTCAAACGATGTAAACCTATTAAATGCTGATAAGCTGTTAAAAAAAAAAAGAAAATTAATCAATCAACCTCAATGACTACAATCTTAACCTCTTTCAGTCTAGAGTCAACTATTATCTATCCTACATATCCTCATAACCTACATTTACTTACCCACCTCCTATGTCTATAAACAACTGCACTTAGTAACTCCCTCTACCTTGGGTGCTTCTTGGGTGTTGTATTGGGTGAACATTTGGTAATTAAAAAAAAAAGTTATGACAAACGCTTGGACTACTCCTGTAGTTCAACTTTTCTCGTTACTTTCTGTATACATTTCATATTGAGTTTGGGACAAAGGAATAACCCACCTTAATTCTGCACATTTTTTATTTTTTTATTTTAGGGTGATGAAGAGGCCAGATTAGGTATGACTATCTCTCCCTATATGGACAGGTGTAATGGTCAATTGGCTAAACTGCAAGAATCCTTCATTAATCACTTGGTTGCTCCTCTCTGCAACAGTATGGTATCTGCCGGTCTTGTTCCAGGAACATGGACTGATTTGGAAGAGGAAGGTAATTTTTCTTTTCTGTTTTCCTTTTATCCAATAAACTCTGTATTTTCTTTTGATAATAACCAAAAGTGTCATCTTTAAAAGAACACCACCTATCATCATTAAATGGAAAAGGCCTCGAAAGTGCCAAGAAAATTTTCATAAAAACAGTTTGTTCTCATTAATTGCACTCCTTAACATTAGGTTTGATTTTTGGAGTTGAGATATATATATATATATATATATATATTTGATAAGTGTTTTGTACTTTTTCAGATTTATCAGATAGTGAAAAAGGAGATATTTGTAAAGATACGGAAGAAGAAACTGATCAAGACATGGGTAAGGTTCCTTTCATAAATATGTGTGCTGTGTTTATATTAAACCAAAATCTGTCAAAACTCAAATGAAATCATTTGAATTGCTTAAATGCTGATTGTAACAATCATATTTGATAATTTTTTCTTGCAAAATGGAAAACAACTTTAAAGTGTAGTACTTTAAAAGTTAGCCACAAAATCTGATTTGAATTTGCTATAAAAAATTTTGTTCTTCCAGAAAGTGAATAACTTTTCATAATGAGTTGGCTGAGAGAAAAATGTAAAGTTGTGCGCAGGAATTTCCAAAAACCAAAACAGATTCTCAGCAAACACATTCTGTTTTTTGTAAAGATATTTTGAGATTATCAGAAATGCTAAGTTTTGTTTGTTTATTTTTTTATTTTTTTTTACAGGTGGTCCAGTGATAGCTAAAAAGACAAAGACTAGAAAAGTGAATTGTCTTCTCACCAAAAACCTTAAGGAGAATTATGAAATGTGGGTAAGCAAAATAAAGGAAGAAGAAAAGTTAAACGCACTTCCTACTGCTGAAGAGGAGGAGGAGGAGGAATTAGAGGAAGAAGATACGGTAAGTATAAAAAGCTTTTTAAATGGAATTTCTAGAAGCAACACTGACAGGAAGCGGGGGGGGAATAAAAGTGTGGAGGGGCATAATCATGAAAGCACGCATTGTCTATTTTAATGACACAAAGATATTTTAGAATAAATGAAATGTTTTTGAACTTTTAATTTTATTTCTTTCAACTTTGTAATTAACATTTTTTTTTTCTTTTTCTCCCTCTCTAAACCTCCACTTTTTGTGCATGACAGATGGCAGCCAAAAGCTTGGAATGCAGTGAAATGAAAGCAGAGATGGAAGCCATCAAAGAGGAAAGTGAAAGCTGTAGCACGCCAACGCTGGCATCAACGGCAGCGTATTCACAATCAAGTTCTCATGTCACACCTGTATCGTCGTTATCATCATCATCGTCGTCATCGTCGTCGTCATCATCATCCACTCACACTGATTCATCTTCATTGCCATTAACATCATCCCAAAAACAGCTCCGTTCTCCGCCAAAGACTTGAGCAGTAGTCAGAGAAAACGGCAGTCTCCCATCTCGATGGGGACAAGGATTCTTATAATTTTAATGAAGATAATTATTTTATGAAAAGAACGAAAGGGGCAAAAAGAGAAAATCAAGCAGAGAAGGAATAATGAGTTAATGGATGGACTGCTGCCCCCCTCCCCTATTAACGTTAATCCCTCTCACCTATTAAATCAGTCTGTCACCCCCACAACAGCATTTTGATTTCTGCTAATAGATTGGTTTAAGCAAAGTTGGTGCGAGTGAATGCTGGTAGTGTTCCTGCAGAATGCATTCACGTCTACCCGCATCAACCAGTCTAGATAAGCCAAATATTTCTGGGAAAACTACAGTATTCTCCTTCTGTGCTGCCCTGCCATTTGTCTTATATATTTACATCCCCCTGCTCATGTACAGGCTCTGTCTGACCCCCAATCCTACTTGCTAGAGGGAGAAACAAAAGATTGTCTCTTAACTCTCTCAAATATCTTTTAGCCACTGTGTTTATCTGGGATTTTCTTCTTTTTTTTTTTTGTCTTGTAACAGATCATCAAAAATTTGCCTTTTTATTTCCTCAATTGTTTTAAACCTGTTAATCCCTGGCTCAAAGTGTCAGCCTTTTACTCTTTATCAATTGAAATGCATCAATTGTTCGGCACTCATCAGGGCTGATTGTGATCTACATTAGATCACTGACTAATTAGCATTCATTTGGAAAGCAATCAGCCCATCATCTGTCTTTTCAAAATCAAAGGGAGATGTCAAGTTAAAAAAAAAAAAAAAAAAAAAAAAATTTAATTCCCCTTGCCCTCAACAAATAAAATCAAATTTGCAATTATGGCTTGTTCTAATATTTTTCTAAATTTCCAACAAAACTGATCATTTATTTTTAAAACCAGATATAAAATTTAGTTAGAATAAAAAGTGACAGATCTGCTCCCTTTATTCTTCTTAGATATTTAACAGGTTGGGTGGTGGGGGTGGATACAAATATAAAATCAAAGGCTTTTTTCCAAAGTTGTCTGCTGTGGCTGTGGATCATATGTGATAATGATAATCTTTTTTCTTTTTTTTTTCCCCTCTGAACCCTGTTTAACTTGTCTCTAGAATTTGAAAAATCATCGGGTGTAAGGGTTGTTAGTTTTCCCTTTTTTCTTGATGCCCTCAACACCCCCCCACCCCCGCTCTTCATAAACCTTCTTTTCTGTAATGACATATCATCATCATCATTAATTAAGCTGTATTTTTCTGTGGCATGAAAGCTGCAATCATTTCAGAGGAAAGGGTTGGAAGCTGTTGTCCGCAGCCATCCCTATCAACACTTCTACCAGCATCCTCCATGACTAAAATCTATTCATTATCTTTGTCAAAAAGCAATCACAAAATATTTCAACCCTTCAACCCTTTCTTTCTCTTGCTATGTTTTTCAGTTTTATGTCATTCATATTAAATTTCTAAAGGGAACTTTTTGTACACCGAAAGATTTTTTTTCTTTTTCATACATATATATATATATATATATATATATATATATATATAATATATATATATTTCTAGATTTTCCTCAAGGAGAGAAAAGAATGAAGTGGCCCCTTGGGCAAGATGGAATATACCCTTGTTTGCTATTTGAATGTGATATTTGTAGCTTTTCCTCTTTCAGGGTGGAGGCTTGGGGGTGGGGGAGTTTCGTCTATGTCGTCATGAGAGCTGGGTTGTGTTCCTAATTCCAAGACACACACACACACACAGCCAGACATAATGGTGCCTTGAGTGATTCTAGATTCTCTGCTCTTAACTTTCATACATTTTACTACATTACCAAATTACTAATAAAAATGGTGACCTCCCACTCCCAACCGCCCCACCGCCTCTTTCCACTAAACAAGATTCACTCTTCTACGACTGTGATCTTTAATCTCCATGAGACAAGTTTTACAAGTAGAAAATAGTTTAGGATTATTTTCTAACTGGTTGCTGATGACATTCAGATTTTTTTTTTTTAATTTATGACTTGATAACAGTAGAGGAAAAAATGACAGCAAATAAAAATTCTTTCAACTAATCGGACCCCTCCCTCCCACCTCTACTTCCCTGTGATCAAGAGAGTTGACAAAAACTCCGTCTGTAGGTTTGACAATCAGTTTCATTCATACATTTGCTGATGTCAGACATTTTAAAAATTTTGTATTAATTTAAAAAAAGAATATTCTTAAATCTTATATTGGTCGTACAAGAAATTAATTTCACCCTCTGTCAACTAAAGTCACGTGTTCATATTCGTATATAACTCTCTCTCTCTCTCTCTCTCGTTCACACACTCACAGATTGTAATTTTGTTTCCATAGAAATCAACAATTACCTAATGAGTTCCATTTCTTCAATCCTACATTTAAATGCTTTCTCCAGTATTGAACTTCCTGTTAGAAATAATAATAATAATGCTAAGTATAATGTTCTTTACGTATGAACCAAGAAAAGGGGGGTGGGGACCAGTAAAGTGGGGAGGGGGTGACCAGTAAAGTGGGGAGGGGGGACCAGTAAAGTGGGGAGGGGGAGCAGGTTAAAACATAAATAAATAAAAATAACCAAAATTACAGAAAACATGTACTTTTATTATTGCAACACTGACAAACCTTTTTGACTTGATTGTACAAATACTAAAGTCACTTTAGGGAAACGCAGATTCAGGCTTAAATTTAATCCAGGCTTAAATTGGTGTCTGTGATATTTTTTAGAAAACATAAAAACTACAGTAAAAAATATACTCTTCTTAAGAAATGTAAATTCTTTTGTCTTATGAACAAAGAAAATGGAGAACTTACTAAAGTGTGTGTGTAAAGCAAATGGCCTTTTTTTTTCGTTTTTATTTTTGAAGCTGTATGGACTTACAACTTTTCTGCAAAAGCTGAAATCATTTTAACTTTTTGCTTCTAGCTAATCTATAAATTTGCTTAAATTGAACAATATTTTTCATATGTAAGCAGAAAACCTCCCTCCTTGCAATGTCCGAAAGGAATAATATCTACTTCAAAGATTTATATATAAAGGCTTCAATTTATTCATTTTCAAACTGGCTAATTTCTTAAGAGAAATATATATATATATATATATATATATTCCTAGAAACCGATCAGCTTTACCATTCAGCACTCTATAGCAAATAAAAATCTTTCATTTACAGGTATGTTCTTTTTTGCTATAGTTCTTAATTGTTGGTATTTTCTTTATGGGTCAGGGAAGCTAGCCTTTATCTCTCTCAAATTGTAACAAAAAATGTACTTGTATTAAAATGAGACAATTATTACTGCTACGAGGTTCCTAAATTGCAACAAATTTGAATTTTATTTTAGCACTGAGAGAATCACTTGAAAATTCTCTGAAGCTTTCATTAATTTCCTTATGAGAAAATGTAAATTTCTTTTTAAATCCATAACAATTGACTCTTCACCACAAATATTATTAAACAGTGGCTAGGTATCTTGGCAAAATTCTAATCCATTTAGAAAATGCTGATAGCAAAATGTTTATTGAAAATATAAAGTTTAAATTTGTACTTGATATTTTTATTTACATTATCTGAAGAGCTATGGAATTCTCGGAAAAATTACTCTGGCTATTTTCCCAGAACTCCAAAGTTACTTACAGCTGATCTAATTCTTATTTGGACTAAATTTCTTGTTTTCTCAAAGATTTGGGAAAGAACTGGAATTTATCTGCTAAGTCATTGTTGTTTTTTGGCGGCATTGATTTTAGCGTTCCCAGTGAAGTGGATTTGGAGTTGGGGGGCCTCTTGGGAATAGCTTCAGTTTGACATGGACATTTTAGCCTTGGGTGCAATGTAGTGTTAAGTGAATTTCAATGAGATCTAATATGGCACCAGTAAATGTAAAAAGAGACAAATGAATCAAGGCTGGACTCTCAATATACTCTACCTTTTAGAGTTGTTTATATCCAGGTGCATAGATATCAGTTTGGGATCCTGGGTTTCATCAGACAATCAGAGTTTGACTGATGATCACAAAAGGGTGAAACCTAGCGTTACAAACTAATATCCATGTAACTGAATATATTAGCTCTATCACAGATATTGAACACTTTCCACTAAGTACCATGCATATAAAAAAAAAAAAATGTTTGTGTGCGTGTGTGTATATATATATATATATATATATATATATATATATATATATATATATATATATATACACACACACAACAACAACAAAGTGTTGGTACAAATGGAATAAAATTCCGATAAGCAAAAACACTATTCTTAAAAGAGTGCTCAATACTGACTAGAGAAAATATTTATTCAAAATTATAACAAATTCATGTTATAACATCACTACAAAATTACAATTTTTTTTCAACACTAAGAAAATTTTAAATGTAGATTTTAAATTTTAGTATATATATTTTTAGTATATATTTTAATATATATATATATATATATACATATATACGCACACACACACACACACACACACGTGTGTGTGTGTATGGTACACATACTTGCAAAATTTAACTATTCTCACATTAGAAACTCTCTTCAATACAGTTTTTTTTTATTTAATCATAGAAAAATGTCTGTTGAACTCTCCTCCCCTTTCGCCATAGTCTCAGGAAACAAATTCACCCCCGTGAAATCATCATCTAACAAATGTTTAGTAAACTTATTTCGCTTTTCATCTTAAGTCAACTTTCAGATCTTGTTTGCATCTTAAGCGATTCCCTCAATATTGGATGAAGATTTTGAATGTAGAATTCTTGAAATGGCTTCTCATGCTCATTGTTGGTTGTAAATTTAACATTTGTCCGGCACATTCGTATTTATCTAGTGTCTAATTTATTCACACGTCTAAAATGTTTTTTAAATAAATCCTTTCTGATACAAAACCATCGCTAATGTGCATTTTGCTTGCATCTCTTGTGATTCTTTTTACTGAGATGTCTTGAACTGAAAAATCAGTTTCCTCAAAAAAAATTAACTTAAATCATGACCTGCAGTTTCATTGAACTGAGTAAATTTTAAAAGCTCAGCTTGAAACCACGCTTTTTGGAGATGAGGAATTCTTTTAGTTTAAAATATCTTTGGAATAAGTAGACACCCGAACGCCTTCTAATGATATTCAATTACATCCTTGTTTAATTAATTATTCTTCCTTTTACTTAACAGGTTAGGGATGCTAAATTCTTACAAAATTATATTTGCACAATTTTTTTTTTTTTTTCATTGCTTAATTTTTTCACTGCCTAACTGTAAATCAGGTAAAAACCAGTATTATTATGAATTCTTTCTAAATTCACAGGTTTTAGTTGACTTTCCTTTTGTCAACCGACTTTCATTCTTTTGTCTTTTGATAAACTGTTCAATAAGCCATCACAACTGGTGATAAGGAAAAAAAAAAAACAAAACCTCCCCCTAAAAACAATGAGTTCTCCCTAAAGATAAAATCATTTAACACCAACATTGTTTTTTATCTTAACTTTTGTAAAAGTCGGTTTTTGTCTACATCTGAAAATTGCACGACATTTAATCCCACTTCATGTATTCCCTCCCCTCCCCCCTCCTGGCAGCTTCCCTTCCAACCCACTCACCCACCACACTTTTTGGTTTTAATGGACATTAAAGTTCGATAAAATATAATTGCTGGCTAATTTCCTTTGTTTTATCTGTCAGTATCTCTTGATCCCTGGAACACTGACTTTGGTCTTAATTCTGTCCACATTAAAATTTGCTGACTCGGAGATTTCAATTTGGAAATTTAACATTTAGACAAAGATTTTTCTTTTTAATTATCAGGAGTTTCTTTAAATGAAATTATATTTAATCATTTAATTAACTTTTTTATGGAAATTTTCCATTCAACAAAACAAATTTCTGGCTAATCTGCATTCGTGATAAATCTTTTTAATCCCGCAAATTTCAACCTGAAAAAAATGTTTCTACCAGTGGTTCCATGTTTGGTCTGAATGTAAATTATTTTTTTTTTTGATTCAGTCTTTCAAAATTTTCTTTATAAAGAATTTTGAATAGTTCCTTTTTATGATCATGAAAAGGATGGCTGGCTGTGAGGTTAAATGGAATTTAAATTAATTTCTTTCATGAAACTAAACTGAATTTAGCTTGAGCAAAACTAAATTTCTTTTAGAGCACTTTTTTTCTCTCTCTCTCTCTCTCTCTAGGAAAAATTGTTTTCCTTGATAGCCCCCCCCCCCCAACATCCCAACCCCAAGAAAATTGCCTTCAACATTTTTTTTTCAATCTGTGATAAGTTCTCTCATTTTTAGAGTCAGACAAATGTTTTAATTACTGACAGGTGAAATTATTAAGATTGGCTAGGATCATCCTTTTTCTTCTTTTTTTTTCTTTTTCTTCTTTTTTTTTCTTTTTCTTCTTTTTTTTTCTTTTTCTTCTTTTTCCTTTTCTTTCTCCTTTTTCCTTTTCTTTCTCCTTTTTTCCTTTTCCTTTTTCCTTTCTCCTTTCCTTTTATCTACTATGAAATATTTCTTTCTAAATTGCAAATATTTTTCTTAGTTATTGTCTACTTCAGTTGGAAAATTCAAATCATAATCGGGTGAATATTATGGATTCTAAAGATTTCTCTTTATAGAATTGTTCTTTCAAATGAATAAGAGTATGCAAAGTTCAATTAAGTATTGCTATTTTCAAACTTGTTTCCAGCGACCGACTCAGATGCCCAACATCAAAGTTCAATGCTTTTTCTGTAGACAACATTTTACTTTCAGAAAATTTTCTTCAAACTTCTTTGACTTTATTATCTGGTTCTATTTTCTGGCAATGATTCTAGAAATAGAATTACTTTTCCAATCTGAAATTGTTGGCTTCATTCAGTTTAACATGATAGTTTCATATTTAAATGACCTTTTCTTTTCTTTTTTCTGTCTGTCCATTTTGTAGCTTCAGATGATATAGAACTATTTTCTAAATGTTTCTTTGCAGCTGTCATTAATGAAGACTGCTTATTGTGATGTAACGTTAGAGTTTCTTTTGAAGAGTATAAAGCTTCCGACTTTAACCGTATACAGTCGTTTGGCTCTAAACCTGTCAATCCATTGGATTCTCTTCTGAAAATCAGTCTCTGCTGCTGCTTTTTACCTGTCAGCATAATTCCATACAGCCATATTTGGCCAAAAAGAGAGAAGGAAAAAAAATGCAGCGTCTGGCAACAATTTGGCTGTTATTTTTATTTACAACCCCCCCCCCCCAAAAAAAACTCCATTTTCAATATTTTTGAAAGTGCAATAAATATTTGATTGTATTAATTCTTGAGATCTTATTGGTCAATGCCATGTCAACTGTTTTCCAGATTTGTACGCATGTCTCATTGCTGCAAAACAAGAGGATGTTTTCTTTCTCTGCTTTCTCTTATTACCTTTCCTTCTTTTATTTATATTTTTATGATCACTGCAATGTCACTGATCAAATATTTGTACATATTTGTAACATGTAACATGTATAAACGGCTGTGTGACTGGAAAGAATCCACTCCCCCCTCCCTCGTGTTTTTTTTTTTTTTTTTTTTTTTTTTTTTCTGTTAAAAAGTAATGGCTAATAATTTAACTGAATTTTTGTTGTCTCTCTCTTATCAACAGCTGAGCCATTTATTAATGGCAGGAGTTTTATAAAATATCAAAACTGCTCCGTCAGTAAACCACCTTCTCTTGCCATATTTGAAGTCTGTCAATTCATGGACTAAAATCAACAAACACTTCATGTTGCTTATTCTCTCTCTTTCTCTCACACACTCTTCTTTCTCTCTTACACACTCTTTCTCTCTCGCTCTCTCTCTCTCTTCGTTCTCACTCTCTCTCTCTTTGTTCTCACTCTCTCTCTCACTCTCTCCTCACTCTCTCTCTCTCTCTCTCCGTTCTCTCTCTCTCCGTTCTCACTCTCTCTCTCTTTCCTTTCTCTCTCTCTTTCCTTTCTCTCTTTCCTTTCTCTCTCTCTTTCCTTTCTCTCTCTCTTTCCTTTCTCTCTCTCTTTCCTTTCTCTCTCTCTTTCCTTTCTCTCTCTCTTTCCTTTCTCTCTCTCTTTCCTTTCTCTCTCTCTTTCCTTTCTCTCTCTCTTTCCTTTCTCTCTCTCTTTCCTTTCTCTCTCTCTCTCTTTCCTTTCTCTCTCTCTCTCTTTCCTTTCTCTCTCTCTCTCTTTCCTTTCTCTCTCTCTCTCTTTCCTTTCTCTCTCTCTCTCTTTCCTTTCTCTCTCTCTCTCTTTCCTTTCTCTCTCTCTCTCTCTCTCTCTTTCCTTTCTCTCTCTCTCTCTTTTCTCTCTCTCTCTCTTTTCTCTCTCTCTCTCTTTTCTTTCTCTGAAAAATTTTCAGGTGAAGTATATGCAGATTCTTCATGGATTGATTAACTTTTATGGCAGAAAATTGTCTAAAACAAAAAAGAATTCCACGGTAATTATAAGTCGTTACCTTTTGTGAAAAAAAATGAATGCAACTAGGTGTGTGTGTGTGTGTGAGTTGAATGTAGAAGAGAAAGCGTTTCTTTCGCTTTTTCCTCCATAATAGAACATAATGGACAAAGAGCAGTCTATGGTCTTGTTTTTTTTTTGTTTTTTTTTTGTTTTGTTTTTTTTTAAATTAAAATGTGACAAAGAAAATCTACATTCTCTTTGTGTTCAGGTCACTCAAGAAGTGCTGCATATGGCACTTTTTCTTCCTCCTCCATCCCTTCCTTCATCGATCCCTTGCCCTGCTTCCCCCTCCCCCTTCAGTCTTTCCTGATTGCTGCTGTCTATATAATTGGTGGTGCTATTTATAAGTTGCCCATCCAATGTCCACAGTGCTTTAGTGTCAAGCAGGACATCTTTATCTTGCTAGATGATTTTAGCTCCAATAAACCATAACTGCTGCTGCTGCTACCCTATTTTTTTTTTTTTTTCTGGCTCCTTGACACCCCCCACCATCATTGTGCCGCCACTTTTAATCCCCTTCTTACCTGTCCCGTTGCAACTCAGGAGACAATTCCATTGGCGCACCCCCCCCTCACCACCACCACCACGCCTTTTTCAACTGAAATGGCTTTTCTGTGCTCCCCACCCGCCCGTTGCCTCTATTTCCCCTTCCCTACTTTTCATTTCTCCATGATGGACTTAAGGTGATAAATGTTGTTTTTTTGATGCGCTCTCGTTTAACATTCACCATTTCTTTGACTACCCAGCATTTTTGAGCTGTGAAAGAACCAGGATGTACTTTACTATGTTATCAAGAAATAATTATAAAGGAATATTACGATTTAATAAAATGGTCTCTGAAAAGACTTTCAGAAATTCAAGACTTTTTTGTTTGTTTTCTCTTCCCCCCCCCTCACCACACACACACACATTTTCTTAAGCAGTGAAATTAATAACTATCCTCGATCAATAAGTCCTACTAAAGAAAATTGTGCCTCGCAACCTGTATTCTCTTTTTTTCCCTATAAGGAAAGTGTGTTGGCCACAGGAGACGATCTTGATAAAGTAACATTACTGAAGCTACCAAAGATCTTTATGAATCCCAACAAGAGATGCGTATTCCTTACATAGATAAATTGAAAATTTTTTTATCAAGATTGTCTCTGCTGGCTAAATAAGTAATGTTACATTTCAGCTATTGGAGTGGTTTACCTGATAGAAAAAGGAAAGCAAGGTTAATTCTTGTAAGGAAGCACATTTTTTTTCTTCTTCATAACTTAACTTCTAGGAGACATTAATTTCATTGAACAAGGTTTATAGTATCAAACAGAAAAAGCATTTAAAATATTGTTTTACAATTTGTCAGGAAGAGAAAAACTGAAAACACTTTCCTGTCTCTGTGGCACTCCACCCAACAAAAAAACCCTTTGGAGGAAGGTGGTGAATCAAAATCTTTTTCTTTTTATGATTGTTTCAATACAAGTTTGATTCCATTCGTGGGTCTACAAAGAAGAGGCGCCGAGTGATGAACAGCAGAGAAAATAGAAAGTGCCAGGCACTTGCATTCAATTTGCAATAATGGTCTTCATAAAAGACATGAATCCAACCAGCCACCCACAATGTATAGGTAACTACATTTTTTTAAATAGTAGGGTAGATTGTGCTCATTGTCCTTGACAGGACAAGCACTCCAAAAGAATAAAAACTGAATTTAAATATGAAATAATGTACAGTTCCAGACTGTTTCTAGACAGATGCCTTCTCCAAGGTAAATGCATTTTCCTTACACAAATTTATATTGACATGAGAAATTAAAATCTCAACATTTAACTAAATCAGTAAGTTGAGTTTTTTTTTTTTTTCTTTCATGACTTAAGAAATTTTTATTTTTCTTAAACGTTGAAAAAAAAAATGTATTATATATCAACTCGGAAAACAATTCAGTTTCAATCTTTTTTTTTTCTTTTTCTTAATTTTTCTTATTGTGAGAAACTTAATTAGAATATTCATCTTTTATTAGTTTTGTCAATAAGACTTTAGACAAGAATTCAACAATTCAGATATCTGAATAAAAATCTGACAAATTTATGCAGCATTGAAAAGTGACAAAACTTTTTAGAGACTTGAAACTTTTTTTTTAATTTTACATAAAGATTTCAACACATGAAACAAAAAACCTACTCCAGCCACCATACAGACCATAATTAGTTAGTGAATATCTGCCTTCTGATTACCAACAAACAGTAATGTTGGTAATCCTTTCACAAAAGAACAATTCTTTTTACAATTAATTTGACTTATTAAATAAAGAAAAGACTAAACACTTTCCTCAAGCAGCAAAAATGGCAGAAATTTTTTTTTTTTTTTTTTTTTTTTTCATGACTGCTAGCAACAAGAGAAAATTGATAATAGAGAAAAATATCTTTCTTCAGAGGGGGGGATGTTAACCTTTTGTAGGTTACTTAAAACCAAAAAATATTTTTAGATTATGAGAATTTTTCTGAGATAATAATGATTTACTGAACAAGTCTTACTAATTAACCCATAGCTGGGGGAGAAAAGGTAGATTCATACCTTTCCCCGGGGGTATTTGCCCATAAGTGAATACATGAACCGGACTTGAATAGGAACACTTTCAATTCCAAACTGTTATCCAAGCAGACAGCATCTGGTATACCCAAGCGGTCACTTTGTTGATCATACAAGATCCAGCGTGACATGGCCATAAGCCATAATGTTTCGAGAGAAAAAGAATCATTAAACGTACAATATGGCTTTTTAAAATTAAGAAATAATAAAAAGACTTTGGTTACCCAATCTCCTTATAAAATTATAGTGCAATCCCCCCCTTAGCATGTCTTAGTACAATGAGATACTCTGCCTAAAGACACATCTTAATTAGATATGCTGATATTAATTTATTTGTAAAAGAATTCTTAAGAGAACTCTAATTGCTTCTGATGATGATGCCTGCCATCAATTAAATAAAAATTTGGCAAAAATGGAAGAAATGTGACTAAAGTAAAAGAATTTACTTAAGTCTCAATCTGTTGGTAAAGCAAACGAAACTTTGCCTAATTGAATCATTAAGTTCCCAAAATCCACATTTCTTTGATATAAGGAAAATTAATGAAAAACAATGGAACAAAAAAGTTTGTTTTATTTTTGTTATAGTCCTTTAAGAATTTATTGGTGATGTAACTACATATATGCATGAAGGAGAGGGGACTGAAATTTTAAACTTTAATTTTTTTTTATTATGTCTTTTTGTATATATATATATATATATACACACACACACACACTTGAAACAGCCTGTCGCCTCTATAGTCTTATGGTGTGCTATATTTATAGGATAAAGTTCCCAATATCAGAGATAGAGCGTGTGTAAATATAAAAGTGAACATTGAAGTCAACACTTAGAGGCTGTTTCATGGCCTGATGATTGCATCTAGCATGAAACAGCCTGTCGCCTCTGAGTGTGTGTGTATACACACACTTAGAGGCGACAGGCTGTTTCATTTCGATTTCGAGCGGCCCGCCAAGCACAAACAGATTTTTTTATTCAATACTAACACGCCTCTGCCGCCAAAAATAACAACTTAAAATTGTTAGTAAAATGACAAAAAAACCAGTAAATTTATATTGAAGAATGAGATAAAATACAAATAATAAAATTTTAACGGCCTATTATATTTAAAAAAACGGGTGATTTTTATCCATAATTTTTTTTATATACTTTTTATATAAATATATAAAATAATCGTTCGAAAACATTCATAAAAATTGCATATATCATTGAAATAATAGCATTAAAGTTACCAACTATTGCTCTTTTTTATGATAAATTCAAATATTTTTTCATATATTTGAAGCTTTATAAAAATATCTGATTCAAATATATAACGATTTTTTTTTTCGTATATATATTATAAATTGTCAGAAAAAGATTTTACGTCTTAATACATTTTTGTTAAATTAGTTTTAAAGTTACCCATTTTTAACTAAATTAGTGATTTTAATATATTTAAGAACAATTTCTTAATGTGACTTATATAATGATTTATTTTTTTTTAAGTTTCAAAAGTTATAATTCGAAGATTTTAAGATGTATTTTATTCCTTTATTTATAAAAAAACTGAATAAAATAAATTTTCTACTCAAAAATATTTCTCAGAAAAATCAAAAATTATCTTCTCGACTTCTCACTTCTACTTTGACTCAAAAACACCGGATATCCGATTACGCAACACATAAAATTAAGTAACTTTGATAGTGTCTATTTTATAAGTCATAAACATTCTTTCTTATTTCTTGAAACAGTTATTTTATCTTTCAAATAAATGAGTTTTTTCTACTTACATGGTACTTTAAAACGTTATTTATTAAAACTGTATTTTTCCTTTAAAAGCCCTTTATTTTGCCAATTTTAAATATCAGTTATTTTGGTTTATATATACTATGCGGCCCAGTAAAACTATAAATTTTTAGAATGCGGCCCTTGTACTAAAAAGTTTGCCCACCCTTGGTCTAACCAATTACATTTAGTTTCTTTTTGTTTCTTTGTATTTTAAAATCACTTTTGTCATGAACTTTCTGGCATTGTGATAAGAAATCTGCATTAATTGATATTAAACTAAAAATTTCACAGGTGAAAAGCAATAAGTTCCAATTTATTAATAATAATCACACATTGCGATAAATATTGTTTCTGGAAGAGCACTGAAAAGCAAGAAGGATCGACACAGAAAAAAAGCCAATGTATTTTCCAAAAAGATGAAAGAAAATTTAGAACTGACAAAATAAAGAACATAAAATCGATTAGGCTTTGATTTTTAAGTAAAATAAACCATTCCTTCATTTGCTAACTGGAGATCCATTCTGTTCAAGATAACTTTGATTGTCAATGGTATTTGTTCTGCGAAATCTGGGAAAGGACAAATGTACACTTTGCAAGCGACATGAACTAAAAGTGACTGTTAGAGAATTATTAAACGAGTAATCAACATGTCCATTCCAGAATGTGTGAGAAAACTCGTTCTTTCCATTGATGGCTAAGGAAGAAAAGCCATAATTATATAATGATGATGCTGTCTTTCCAGCCTTTAGATATTTTTGATGACGCTCGATTGAAGCAGGCTGAGATTAAACTAGACTAAGATTAATAAACGACCAACACCATTCACTAACATTCTAATCAGACATCCCATAATTCCCTTATTCAAAAATAATAAAGATGTCTTGCAACAAGTAATCGTCTTTTCTCTATCTTAATTTGTGTATCTCAGTCCGATACAGTAGTACATTTTATAAAATGGTGTCAGAAATTTAAAATTCACAACCCGGAGAATACAATATTCTATATATTTACTAGCTTAAAAGCCACCCCATCAGGCAGAATTTAAGCTGGCTCCTGCAGACAGCTCTAGATTGGGCCTTCATCACAATAGATAGGGAGGAGTAGATGTGATAGGCAACAATAAACTACAGAAGAACTCAAAATTGATTGCTGCATTTAAGTATTGTATTAATATTTAAGCTTACCTTTTAAAAGGTTAACTTAATTTAAAGACAATTTGATGTACGTAGGTCCTTACTTTCTGTACAAACAATTATTTTTATTTCATGGGTGACTTTTGCTGGATTTCACAATTAATTTGAATTATTCCCAAATTTATTAAAGTTAAAAAAATTGTTACTGTACAAAAAAAAAGATATAATAATAATATCGCTGAAAACAATCACAGTAATGAAAACTTGAGAATCCCAAATTTCAGGATTGCGGGTCTGGATCCAGCCAAGAAAGTTTTTAATTTGGGTAGATTCCAAAATGTATATGTTGGGATACAGCCTCTAGGAATATAGTTGAAAAAGTGTGACAGTGACATTTGTATTTATATATATATATATTTATATATATATATATATATATATATATATGAGACTACCCACCTCTGCAACTCGTTGCACAAAGATATAGACCCCACGTCGTAGAATTTCTGTGTGGCAGATCGAGCGAGAGGCAGGCTCACAGGCAAAAGAAAAACACAACTACAAACTTGGGTAGGACGAAAAGAGGAGGGAAGGCATGTGACCTTTTTGTGGATGATTAACTCTGGGCTGATTCTCGGCTGGCAAAAAAAAATATATAGCTTAGCTAACAATGTCCGGCTACTAATGGGTCGCTCTCCGTTGTTACGTGCTCTGGCCTAAATCAACCTTCCTCGAACCTAAACTAAGTCTAACTCCTAGTGGCCCAAAGCGCTCCCGTATATATGCAGAATCCTCTTTCATCATTTCCGGACAAGGGACACCCACGAATAAACCCATAACTTTTTCATGACCATTTCTCCCTTTGAAGAAAGTGGACATATATTTCTTAGCCTAGCTGACTCCGATTCAGGGACATTAAATTCAGACCCTTTTAAGTTTTGACCAGAGCCGGTCTTTTTCCTATCTTCGTATTTTGACAAGTACTTAACACTTATCTACCCTTTTCACCATATGTCCAAAACATGTTTTTATCTAGATTCCTAATCTAATCATTTGGTCTTGAAGTTTGATACCCAGGTCAAATCTAACTAATCTTCTCGCACATATGTGTGCGCGCACACGCACACACAGATGTGGGGGTGTATATATACACACACACACAGATGTGCGGGCGCACACACACACACGCGCGTGCGCATATATCCAACTCATAGTGTCACACACACACATATATATATATATGAGAGAGAAAGAGAGACTTTACCATGGCCAAAACACCTAAATTTCAATAAAGCAAATCTTGCATGTGTGGCAAAAATGAGTTCAACCACAAGTTGCACACTACTGGTTATGACAGGGGAGGTAAATACCTCAAAGAGTGGGGGGGTAGCTAATGGAATGTAATTGTTAGTAATGTTATGATATTAATATATAAGTCATCAATGGTTGTCACAATCTATTGGTTTGCAGAGTCCAAATCAAGGGGCACAGGTATCTACCATGAAAAAGATGAAAGAAGAGTAACTGTTAAGATGTCCGAAGAATGACAACATAAAGAAAAAAAATTATTAATGACATTATTTACGTAACTATGCGTCATTCTGAAAAAGAACTTCTTCAGGCAACAGTTTTATTGACACGATCAGTTTGATAAATGAAAAGAAGGGGGACGTTAGAATTATAGGAACAAATAGTTTACATAGAAATGATAAAACTATCGAGATGCTCAACGTGTAAATTGAAATTTTGTCACCGAAGGTGTCTAGATATTAAACCTGGCCAACTTAGCCGACATCCCTTATCTATACTGATGCCGTCAATGTGAAGATGTACAAATTGGAAACCTGCTGCAGACTGTAGGTACATACCGGCTTGAGATGTGAAAACTGGACCCAGATTCAAGTACCTTTTCCATTTCTCCAGATGAGCAGATTCAATGGAGACGGTTTCTGGGGCTCCTGGCAATATCTCCAGACTTGCTTGTGTGTCACCATGATTGTGCCTGGGAAGTAATGAAGTGTTGCCAACCCTTCAAGTCCACGTTTGGAAATATTAACCAGATTCCCTTTCGACAGAAGGCTGGTCTGCTTGTGTTTATCATGTTTAAGGGGGGAGAAAAAAACAAAAGTTTTCACATTCATCAGTGGACTTAGAGATCCAGCACCTTTTGGGATAATGTTTGTCTGTATCCGGTCCATGTTCACTCAGCATTTTATAGCTTTTAATTACATGAGCAGTAATTGTGGGAGGAAATGAGATAAAATGTATAACGTAAATTTACAACAGAGGATTCCAGAATTAGTGCACTTTTAATATATTTTTACCTTAATAAATTATTTTCTCTTTTAAGTAAAAACCAATTTTATCGGCAGACTGACATGATTTCATTGAATGTATTCTTTTGTAGATCCCATTCGTGTTCATATATTCTTCTATATAAATTCCTAAATATTTCACTAATGAATTTCATTGGGACTCTTTTTGGAATCAATTTTGTAAATTCCTGCTTCAGGTTTAATGTTGCTATTTTCTTTTGGATTGATTAAATCTCTTATTGTTGCGACAAATTTGATATTAAGACTGAAAGAATTCTTTCCAATTCCAGTCATTATGGAATTGGTAATGACAGATTCAATCAACACAAAACAACAGCAACAACATTAAATCTAAAGTACGAGTAGGTTACAAGAAATGACGCACAAAATACGTTGGTGAAATATCTAGGAATATAAATAAAACATTATATGAACATGAAATTGATCTTTTGCAACAGTGCACTTACAATGTTTTAGTTCCTCATAATAAGTCCAATTGTAATTTTGACTTAAAGAATGCAGTTTTCATTAAGGTGAAAGTGCATTGAATGGGCACTAATTTTAGAATCCTTTCTTGTAAATTGACATCCAGGATAAGACAATATATTTCCATCCCTAAGAAAACTACTACTAATACGACATGTGTAGATTAAAGGTAAGGGTTAGGGTTAGCTTAAAGAAATAGAATAAATTAAACGTTTTGATACTCAAAGTGTCAAAATCTTAATTTAAATTCTGAATGCTTCGATATAAATTCTAACAAGCATTTGTTGTATTTCTTCCTAAAATTAACAAAACCATTTTTATTTCTCTGAAGAAATTCCTTCTTGGAATAAAATATGTCACTAAAAACCTTTTTTGTTTTGTCATTCATTTGTTTACTATTATCCTGATATGTTTTTACATCCAATTTTTCAGAATTTTTTATAAAAATGCTCTTCCTATCTCAACTTTTCTTTTTCTCACTAAAACAAAACCTAAATGTTATGTAATTCAAGTCGACTCTTGTGTTTTTATTCACCAAACAAAGAAGAAAAGAAAAGAAAGGGTATTGGGAAAAATCTAAAAGACTGCTGGACGTAACATATCACCAAGAAAAGGCAAAAGGAAAATTAAATTAAATGTGAAAAAAAAAAAATTAAACATAACAGCAATAACCTGAAAAATTAATGAAATAATGAAAAGTCATCAAATGAAAAGTTTAGAAAGAATTGGATCTGTAACGAGACGGAGCCTATTTAAATGTTTAATTGCATTAAATTTCAGGATGGTGATTTGGCCGGACTACTAATTGGATAATAATTATTAAAATTATTAGGAGAGTAGGTTGAATAGTTGAGAAAAAAAGAATTAGACAATAAAATGAATTTAAGAATGGTTCTGAGGAGAATCAAATCCAGAATTAACTAAGATTCAGTAAAATTAAGCAAAACCAGTGTTCCTCCACCCTATCCCCTACTCACTGATAAGAATCATGAATAATGTGGTTTCCAAATTTTTTGGTCTTGAGAAATTAAATTCAGTGGTTTGCTTATAGTCATACTATCTGCCCAAAACATATATATTTTTACAGAAAAGAGTGACTCAAATTCTTTTAGACAAAGAAAGTTCATATCTAAAAATCCCAAACTTGGGGTTTTGTTTACATTATAGTATTCATCCAAAATAATAGACATTTTATTCGCCACTTTATTTTTTTTTTTATTTTTATATTCAATAAACCTGTTGTTAGTTTTATCAACAATGTTGTGCAATTTATTGAAGCAATTCTTATTCCAGCCTGTATTTTCAATGTTGTCCTTGGAAATAAAGGAGACAAAAGTTACCATAATCACAGACAGGAATTCTGAAATCTTGTCTGTGGTACACAATATATACATTTGGCCTACTACTAAACTTGGCTGTCAATCCCAATATCGTAAGATCTTGGGATACCCAAACCAACCGTATCAAAATGACACCAGCCCCAAGTGACAAGGGAAAAGAAATGCAGATGACATGTAAGGTATTACTCAACAAAGCTATCAGAGTTAGCAGCTGAGAAAGAAGAGAAGGGACAGGAGAAAAGGTTGTAAATTGGATGGGGGGGGGGGGGGTAGGAGATCAAACATATAAATTCTCCTCTGTTTATTGAGACTTTAATGTTTGTTGGGGCATAAACAGCCTTGTGTCATGCCTTCCTAAACCCCCCACCCCCATAGCTTATCAGCGAGTGGAAAATATTACAGAGGATTACCAATAGAACACAAGTCAGTCAGTCAGTCAAATAAAAGAAGGCCCAACTGCAAATGTAACTTTTTCACCCACTACTGACTCTCATTAAGTTCATTTTGACACCAGGCATTGACGTCCCATGCAAATAAGGAAAATGACAAAATAAACAGATTTGATGTCATAAAAAATGAACTTTACAGAAAATTAAATAACAATAAATTGTCATTTATAAAGCCAAAATTTTGTAAAATCTTTTTGTCTTAAAAAAAAAAAAAAATTTTCTTTCAAAATAATTTGACAATAAATACTTGAATGTCAATAAAGTAAATCTTTATATATTTACATTTAGATGAAACAGCAAACTTTGCTTGGAAAACCAGTGTGACATTTGCTGTTATCAGTGCTCAAGATACAAAGTCAAGGCCATTGAAGAAGCAAACCATTCCATTATTCAAAAGAAACTACTGAACTTGTCCATCAGTAGATTTCTATGTATTTTTAATGAAATGGCTTTTTTGGCTTTAAATACAATGGGAAATCTGTAACATATTTGTTACATGATTTATCTAATCAACAACAACTTGTGTAGATAATTTGTTTCTCTGACATGAAATTAATGGTTTATCTTATTTCTTCAGGGCTTCGAAGCAGAAATCCTGTGAAAGATCTGAGGTTTAACAAAGACGGGTGAGGGGAATATACTTCACTTTGTGAAGAGTAAACAACTTTTGAACCAAGAGTAATTAACTTTTTCAAAAAGTCCCACCTGGCGCTACTGTTCCCCAGCCCTCCACCCTTGAGGTATAAGGTGCTCTTTAAAATCCAAGATGAATACCCCAACCCTGATTCATTTTTGCTTTTATTACTTGAAAATTTCTCACTCATCTCATAATGAAAGTAACTACCACCAAAAAAAAAAAAAAATAAGAAAGTTGTGATTTGTTGACAGGAAGCTGATTTGGTTGAAAACGCAGCATAGAAAACCTGGACAATGTCTGCAATCTTACGAGACAATCACTTAGCACATTAAGACAAATATCATAAAGGCAACACTAATAAATAGAAAAATGAAAAAATAGAGAATCCATTTTATAAATGCATTTACAATTTTATTAATGGATTGACTGTCAGGTGTTGAGGGACACCAGCAAGTGTAGATGAATCACAGTGTTTTTTCTTAGAATGGGGGGGGGGGGGGGGCTGAAGAAGATGAGTGAATGAAACAAAGAATATCAAGATGGACTTTTGCAAACAAAGTTTCAATTCCCCAAACTGCTGCTGCTGCTGCTACTGGTGGTGGTGGTGGTGGTCGAGGTGGGGGACTGATTTGGGGGATATGTTTTTCTTTCTCTCTTATTCAACACAAATGAGAATGTTTACAGTTGGAGGTGGAGAGACTTGGTTGAAGATGGGAAAGTGATATTAAAAACATTTACACTGTCATGTTTTGAAATAGAAATGGCTGAGTTTAGTTTCGTTTTTCCATGAGGGCAGCCAGATGAGGAAAATGGAATAACTGTCAGATTTTGCCTCTTTCCAAAAAAAACAAAAAAGGACCTATTATTTAATCAAATTATAAAAATGTTTGCACACACACACACACACACACACACATTCTCAGATATACTAACATTATCATAATATAAACACATGCTTGGGAGGCAACTAATTGTTCAACATGTCCCCCAACCGACAACAAAAGTAGCAGCAGCAGCAGCCACCAGAGGCTGCTATGACAGTAAATGCTTTATTAATTGTTTTTATGCTCAGGTATTTGCAGGTTAATCAATTCTCACCTGCTTCCATTATTAATAATTATCTTCCAGTTATCTCGGTCTGAGAACTGAAGAACCCTTTGAATCAAATTCCTGGCTTTTGCCAACCAAAGAAGCAGTTTTGCTCTCACAATGGTGCAAATAAGAGACCAATGCTCTCCAACCCAAATGACCCACTTTTTCAATTAAATCAGCACCAAATGTTCCAGATGAAAACTTTTTCAAAAGCAACCGCAGCATTTGAGAGAAAGAGAGACAGAATCATTTATTTATCGAGGCATGTAGACTGGAAGCGCGCAGTGCTTTTCACATCAACAAACACTAACCAAGAGTTTTGGTTGTAGAAACAGACAAATTGAGTCGAATCTCTTCGAGTTTCTGCTCTTTCTCACGCAGAATTTCTTTTAACCTTCGAATCCTCTCTTCCTGTGGGGTCTCCCCACTTTGGTTAGAAGAGCCCATCAAAGCTGGTTCTGGGGATTCCGTTTTCTTTTCTGTTTTCAAAGGGAAACTGGAAAGGGTAGGCATCAGTGCCGAGGTAGTTGTACTAACGGCCGTTTCAGTTTTGTGCTTGACATATTTCCTTTTCTTTATCTCGGGTTTCATCTCGTCAATTTCTTTCTTTTTGCGACCACGCTTTTTACCTGTCGGCGATTTTGTTGGACTGCTCCTTTTGTACAATATTGGGGGTTGTGTGAGGGGAAGGTCAAGTGTTTTTTCTGAAGGAGTAGCATTTTTCAAATTCATTTCGGATGTGTCTATATGGTCTGAATGACCTGTTAAACTAGGGTTTGTAGGACATATAACAGGTGCAGAAGATGTGTCCTGCCCATAACCATACCAGCTTGGTTCTTTTTTGATGGTTTGTGGCATGCCTAAGGCATCGTGACCAACTTGAAGAGAAGATTCAATAGACGGAGTAGGTGTGAGCAGAGGAGATGCAACTTTGACGGCTTCATCGCCATAACCA
This sequence comes from Acanthosepion esculentum, assembly GCA_964036315.1. NCBI lineage: Eukaryota > Metazoa > Mollusca > Cephalopoda > Sepiida > Sepiidae > Acanthosepion > Acanthosepion esculentum. The sequence continues at coordinate 99,348,067 of OZ038496.1, read as the reverse complement.
GACGTGATAGGCTCTAATTTGACTTTGATACACTCTGGTTGTAATGACTGAACATTGTCTATGTGCAAGCCAGACTGATTGGAATCTTGGGAAAACATTTCATTGGCACTAGACACAGGAGGCTCTAGCTTGGAACTATTCCCCCCAGGTGAATGGACAAACACATAAGGCAAACTAGTTGCACCATTATTCTTGGAGATGCTCGTCACTGGCATGTCAACTGAATTCAGTACAGCTGCAAGCTCTTCCTTAGAGTCTACAGGCTGCAACATCAATTTATTAGTGCTACCAAGGCTGATATCTTTGCCTTCAAAATTTGTTGTCACACCTGGAGAAGTTTTCTCATTACATGTTTGCTCTTTCGCATTCTTTTCAGTCTTATTAACAGGTTTTAACTTTTTCCGGCCTCTTCTTAATGGAGGTATCAAGTCCATGTCTTCTTCGAAGCCAGTGTGTTTTTTAGGCCGTCTAATTCTTTTGCCAGTAACAATTGGAGGAGCTTCAAGCGTAGGTATTGTATCTTTCATGGGTAACATCGAGGGCACTGGTATTACGATCGATTGCTCCCCATTTGTCTTGGAAGGATTACTGATCTGGCAAATGATCTGAGAACCATTCACGGTCGTCACGACAGACGCGGGGAATTTATCTTTGGAATTTAAGATCATGAATTTTGCCATCTTTACTTGCATAAAGTTATGATACTTTTCAAAGATGTAAGCAGATCGATTTTTCTTACGTCTTTGTGATGGAATTGCAACAGTCTTATCGACAAGAGGAATAAAAAAGTATGTACCCATGGGGAGAGAGTATGCCGCACACTGTAACACATCGTTGAGTCGAGTATCAGAGTTGGAGGCTGTGGATTTGTTTTCATCAGAAGACGAAGCAGATGCTCCTTCACTAGATGGACAAGCAGGTTTCGTTACTTCTTTCTTACCAGAACTACTAACAGCAGTAATCTTTGTCTGTCCATTGTGCCGGAAAATATCAACTGTAATATACTTCTGCCCTGCAAGAAAATCCTTTTCAAATCCCACTACAGGCACACCTTTCTTTGGGGACGCATTCTCTTTCTGAGTGCAATTTGTGTCAACAGGCAATTTTCCAGAGAGCTCACTATCCAGTTCCGAGTGAAACGATGTCAGCATTTGCTGTTCATGTTTTACATCTGGTGATGATTGTGTAAGTGAACTTTTTGGTTTGATTTCATTTGTGTCTAGCATAATTTGCAGATCTTCTGGTTGAGACTGATTGGAGACATTCTCCGTGTTTAATTTGAAAATGACTGTGTGTTGACTAGGTGAGCCGCTCCCAGCATCTGTATTGCTTGCTTCAGTGTTTGGTTTGCCTTCATCTGGACTGACTGCAAGTTTCATAGCTGTAGCCAGTGTGTCAGCAGAGACAGTTTGGTCGGGCTGAAAGGATCCCGATACTGAGCTGTGCACGAGTTTTCTCCCTTGCTCAAGGACACTTTCATTGGCAACTGAGCATGGTTGATTCTCAGCCAATGAAAAGACAGAGGAAATTTTGAGGCCAAACATACCATCATCTTCATCATTTGTATTCTCTTCCTCTTCAGTCACTGAAACTGTCATGGTGGCCATTGATTCGGTTTTACTACAGTCTGGAAGAGAAATTGGTACCGCTGTATCTTTAGGAGCCAAGCTCTGGTCAGATGATTTGGATTCTTTGTCAGATGCAGACAAGAATGATGAGATTCCTGCAGTATCTTTTACCTGTAAAACCACAGAGCTATCATCCGCCGTTTTTTTGACGAAGATTTTGTTGGTATCAGCTGCAGGTGCTCCCTGATATGTAGATTGTTTACTGACACTTGGGATAGTTTCTGAATTGCCCAACAAAGATTTTCCTGGACGAATATTGGCTCCTGGGTCAGTAGGGTCTAAAATGGTCATGCATGGCTTGTTTGCCGAGGTCAGGACAGGTAGAGCAGGGCAAAGTTTGCGTGCTGAGTCCCGTGTAAAAAGCTGTACAGGTCGGACTGAGCTCAAACTGTTTGATGGTGGTGAACTAACAGGAGAGATTTGAGGTTTTATGTCAGTTGTGGCTGTGGTGGTGGTGGTGGTAGTGTGGGTGGGAATGGAAGAAGTGGTGGTGGTGGTTGTGGTGGTGGTGGTGGCAGTCGACATGGACTGGCACACATTTTTTTGTACCTTGACAACAATAGGAATTGAGGAAGAAGTGGGCACCTTTTCTGTTGGTGCCTGCTGATTCTGAAATGTTTGCGAGAGGGTAGGCTTTGCTTTCTGTCCCTGCCCACTCACAGACACTGAGGAGGGTAATGTTAGGGGGCTATTGGAGTTGATGCTGGCAGATACAGCAGGCAACAACAGCTTCAACATATTGTCTGAAATGATCTGATTGCCTTGAAGTGACTGACCACTCGTCGTAGATAAACTGGCCAGACTGGGGATTTTGACCATTTTACTCTCTGTTCTTTGGCTGTTGTTTGTCAGCAGACTATTTGCCGGAGTTGCCGTCGCTTTCTTTTGAACAACAAATACTATCTTTTTCTTCTCTTCATCACAGACAACTGTTGGCTTTGCAAGTGCAATTTCCGTTTTACCATTCACCCCACGACAAATGAGTTTCTTCATCTCGTTATTCTGTTGATGAGTACCAGTCATTGCACCAAGAGGCCCATTATATGGCAGAATATATTTCAGTTGTCCTCCTACATAAAGGGCATAAGCTTTTTGTGTGTTACCTCCAGAAGGTGAGCTATTTCCAAGACCTTTGAAGTTGACCATAAGTTTGCTGGAGTTGGCAGTTGTCGTACTTGGGGTAGAAGACTTGGGAAGAACCGGGGTCTTTGGTGGACTGCAGAAAACAATGGAAAAGTTTTGTTACTTGAGTACAAAATCAATAAGATAATTGTAAACAGTTTAAATTTTTTATGAAGAAAACATAATAAAAGTCAATAGATAAATTGACGTGAAATTAAATATCAGTTTCAAATTCCAGATGCTTGGTAAGCGAAACTTGTTAAACTTAATTCAAATTTATAAATCCAGAAAATAGGATGCCAAACATTTGAAAAACATTCTCAATTTAAAAGAAAACATTTATCATCAATCTTTCTTATAAAATGATCACAAAGAAAAAAAAAAAAGAAAATCAGTTTCCTTTACACAAAACAAGAATCATTATTTTCAAGTTGATATTATTAATTAAAACCCTTTTGAGAAACAATTAGATACCATTAAAAAAATTGCAATTTCTCTCAGATAAAACTGAGAAAATCTAATGGCTTTATTTTATAACCTTGAAGATATCAAATACAATTAATTCTAAATGTAATGTGAACGTTTTTCCAAAACTTCTTACAGCATTAAAATTTCCCATTAAATTTTTTTTCATTTGATGAATGCAGAAACAAATATAAGTAAGAGAGAAGTCAACAAGTGGCCTAGCGTATCCATTATTCACAAACTGGCTCTTTTTCATCACTTCAATTAGAATTTTGTGTAGAAATTACAAATGCCAAAATATTTAAAATGCTCATTAAAATATTTGTATTAAAAATATTCAAAGTTTAAGCTTAAAATGAAATTCAATAATAATAATAATAATAATATTACTGATGATAATGATGCAAGAAAACTTACGGTAAGGAAACTTTGACACTTGCTTGTTTTTGTCTGGGGTATTTGAGTACCTTGCTTTTGTGGCTTGCAAGAGATTTTTTAAGGGAGGCCACAGTAGTAACAGCAGTCACAGCAGCTGCAGCAGCTTCAGCAGTTATGATAGACTTGGAAATCAGTTCTGAAAGAAGAAATAGACAACATATGTTCAAAGAATTAAAATGTAGTCAATTCTTAATTGAAAACAAAATTAAAAGATTTCTTAGAGAAAATGAAATTCAAAGTTTTGATAGTTCAAGCTATTTATAACCAATGATAACTTATTGAAAATCATTTGTACTAATTTGACTATGATTGGTCACTTTGATGTTTAGCAAACAAAAAAAAAAACAAACAAAAACATGCCAGTTTCCATGTGTGATTTGTTATTCAGATACAATGAAAATATTCTGTTACAGAACACACAGGCCAGAGTTTTTATTAATAGTGAAGGGATCCCAAGGCAACACAAAACAGAGAAAAAGTACACTAATCACTCCACGTGAACGTTTTCCTCTTATTTGTACTTTTCAGATATTCCAATCCTATATTATCATATTATGGCCATAACAGAATTCTGCAAATGATGTGGAAGCAATAACGACTCAACACATGGTTGTAGATTTTGTTATGAAACGATGAAAGGGAATTTTTTTTTGTTATCTAAAAGCTTGCGTTTAGAAAGTTTAAAGCTGAAAGGAAAGTAAGAATAACAAAGTTTAAAGTCATAAAATAAATACAAACTTTCCACAGAAAAACAATTTGGCAAGGAACTAGAACATACCTGAGAGTCCCTTAATTGGACGAATTGGTCGAAATTCTTCAACTTTCTCAGCCTTAATTCCAGCAGTGTTAAATGAGGAAAGCTTGGAGTCATGATCCTCAACTGAAATAATTAAGAATCACAACAAATTCATCACAACACTAGATAAACTGAAATTAAATCAACTCCATAAGAGAGAAACAATTTTCAAAGTATAACAAAAGAAAAGTGAGAAATACAAAATCTCTAAGAGGAAATTCTGAAAATCCACTTGGCATATTCCATTGTTTTAATCCTCTTTTGGTAAATGCTCTTTGAAGAATATTATTTTCAAAGACAATTGCAAGCATTAGATAGATACAAACGACCAGTTAAGAGAGAAAGATTTAAAAAAACAAAAATTCATTAGAAATCACAGATAACCTTTTTGTTTTTCATTTTTATGACGTTGGAGCAAGGAATGCGGCTTTTAAAAAGAAAGAGAAGTTATGTCAATTATCACAGTTTCAATGTCTGGTTGGTTCAGATCTGCCATTCTGTCATTCATACATCTAGATGGTTGGTTCAGATCTGCCATGTATTCCGTCATTCATACATCTAGATGGTTGGTTCAGACCTGCCATGTATTCTGTCATTCATACACCTAGAGGATTGGTTCAGATCTGCCATGTATTCTGCCATTCATCCATCTAGAGGATTGGTTCAGATATGCCATGTATTCTGTCATTTATCCATCTAGAGGATTGGTTCAGATCTGCCATGTATTCTGTCATTCATACATCTAGAGGGTTGGTTCAGATCTGCCATGTATTCTGTCATTCATACATCTAGAGGGTTGGTTCAGATCTGCCATGTATTCTGTCATTCATACATCTAGAGGGTTGGTTCAGATCTGCCATGTATTCTGTCATTCATACATCTAGAGGATTGGTTCAGATCTGCCATGTATTCTGTCATTCATCCATCTAATGGATTGGTTCAGATCTGCCATGTATTCTGTCATTCATCCATATAGAGGATTGGTTCAGATCCGCCATGCATTCTGCCATTGATCCATCTAGAGGGTTGGTTCAGATCTGCCATGTATTCTGCCATTCATCCGTATAGAGGATTGGTTCAGATCTGTCATGTATTCTGCCATTCATCCATCTCGAGGATTGGTTCAGATCTGCCATGTATTCTGTCATTCATCTATCTAGAAGAGTGGTTCAGATCTGCCATGTATTCTGTCATTCATCCATCTACAGGATTGATTCAGATCTGTCATGTATTCTGCCATTCATCCATATAGAGGATTGGTTCAGATCTTCCATGTATTCTGTCATTCATCTATCTAGAGGGTTGGTTCAGATCTGCCATGTATTCTGCTATTCATCCATCTAGAGGATTGGTTCAGATCTGCCATATATTCTACCATTCATCCATATAGAGGATTGGTTCAGATCTGCCATGTATTCTGCCATTCATCCATCTCGAGGATTGGTTCAGATCTGCCATCTATTCTGTCATTCATCTATCTAGAGGAGTGGTTCAGATCTGCCATGTATTCTGTCATTCATACATCTAGAGGGTTGGTTCAGATCTGCCATGTATTCTGTCATTCATACATCTCGAGGATTGGTTCGGATCTGCCATTCATCCATCTAGAGGTTTGGTTCAGATCTGCCATGTATTCTGTCATTCATCCATCTAATGGATTGGTTCAGATCTGCCATGTATTCTGCCATTCATCCATCTCGAGGATTGGTTCAGATCTGCCATGTATTCTGTCATTCATCCATCTAGAGGATTGGTTCAGATATGCCATGTATTCTGTCATTTATCCATCTAGAGGATTGGTTCAGATCTGCCATGTATTCTGCCATTCATACATCTAGAGGATTGGTTCAGATCTGCCATGTATTCTGTCATTGATACATCTAGAGGGTTGGTTCAGATCTGCCATGTATTCTGTCTTTCATACATCTAGAGGATTGGTTCAGATCTGCCATGTATTCTGTCATTCATCCATCTAATGGATTGGTTCAGATCTGCCATGTATTCTGTCATTCATCTATCTAGAGGGTTGGTTCAGATCTGCCATGTATTCTGCCATTCATCCATATAGAGGATTGGTTCAGATCTGCCTTGTATTCTGTCATTCATCTATCTAGAGGGTTGGTTCAGATCTGCCATGTATTCTGTCATTCATCTATCTAGAGGAGTGGTTCAGATCTGCCATGTATTCTGTCATTCATCTATCTAGAGGAGTGGTTCAGATCTGCCATGTATTCTGTCATTCATCCATCTAGAGGATTGGTTCAGATCTGCCATGTATTCTGCCATTCATACATCTAGAGGATTGGTTCAGATCTGCCATGTATTCTGTCATTCATACATCTAGAGGGTTGGTTCAGATCTGCCATGTATTCTGTCATTCATCCATATAGAGGAGTGGTTCAGATCTGCCTTGTATTCTGTCATTCATCTATCTAGAGGGTTGGTTCAGATCTGCCAAGTATTCTGTCATTCATCTATCTAGAGGAGTGGTTCAGATCTGCCATGTATTCTGCCATTCATCCATATAGAGGATTGGTTCAGATCCGCCATGCATTCTGCCATTCATCCATCTAGAGGGTTGGTTCAGATCTGCCATGTATTCTGCCATTTATCCGTATAGAGGATTGGTTCAGATCTGCCATGTATTCTGCCATTCATCCATCTCGAGGATTGGTTTCAGATCTGCCATGTATTCTGTCATTCATCTATCTAGAGGAGTGGTTCAGATCTGCCATGTATTCTGTCATTCATCCATCTACAGGATTGGTTCAGATCTGCCATGTATTCTGCCATTCATCCATATAGAGGATTGGTTCAGATCTTCCATGTATTCTGTCATTCATCTATCTAGAGGGTTGGTTCAGATCTGCCATGTATTCTGCCATTCATCCATCTAGAGGATTGGTTCAGATCTGCCATGTATTCTACCATTCATCCATATAGAGGATTGGTTCAGATCTGCCATGTATTCTGCCATTCATCCATCTCGAGGATTGGTTCAGATCTGCCATCTATTCTGTCATTCATCTATCTAGAGGAGTGGTTCAGATCTGCCATGTATTCTGTCATTCATACATCTAGAGGGTTGGTTCAGATCTGCCATGTATTCTGTCATTCATACATCTCGAGGATTGGTTCGGATCTGCCATTCATACATCTAGATGTTTGGTTCAGATCTGCCATGTATTCTGTCATTCATCCATCTAATGGATTGGTTCAGGTCTGCCATGTATTCTGTCATTCATCCATCTAGAGGATTGGTTCAGATCTGCCATGTATTCTGCCATTCATCCATATAGAGGATTGGTTCAGATCTGCCTTGTATTCTGTCATTCATCTATCTAGAGGGTTGGTTCAGATCTGCCATGTATTCTGTCATTCATCTATCTAGAGGAGTGGTTCAGATCTGCCATGTATTCTGTCATTCATCTATCTAGAGGAGTGGTTCAGATCTGCCATGTATTCTGTCCTTCATCCATCTAGAGGATTGGTTCAGATCTGCCATGTATTCTGCCATTCATCCATATAGAGGATTGGTTCAGATCCGCCATGCATTTTGCCATTCATCCATCTAGAGGGTTGGTTCAGATCTGCCATGTATTCTGTCATTCATCCATCTAGAGGATTGGTTCAGATCTGCCATGTATTCTGTCATTCATCTATCTAGAGGATTAGTTCAGATCTGCCATGTATTCTGTCATTTATACATCTAGAGGGTTGGTTCAGATCTGACATGTATTCTGCCATTCATACATCTAGAGGGTTGGTTCAGATCTGCCATGTATTCTGTCATTCATACATCTAGAGGATTGGTTTGGATCTGCCATTTATACATCTAGATGGTTGGTTCAGATCTGCCACGTATTCAGTCATTCATACATCTAGATGGTTGGTTCAGATCTGCCATGTATTCCGTCATTCATACATCTAGATGGTTGGTTCAGATCTGCAATGTATTCCGTCATTCATACATCTAGAGGATTGGTTCAGATCTGACATGTATTCTGCCATTCATACATCTAGAGGATTGGTTCAGATCTGCCATGTATTCTGTCATTCATCCATCTAGAGGATTGGTTCAGATCTGCCATGTATTCTGTCATTCATCCATCTAGATGGTTGGTTCAGATCTGCCATGTATTCTGTCATTCATCCATCTAGATGGTTGGTTCAGATCTGCCATGTATTCTGTCATTCATCCATCTAGAGGATTGGTTCAGATCTGCCATGTATTCTGCCATTCATCCATCTAGAGGATTGGTTCAGATCTGCCATGTATTCTGTCATTCATACATCTAGAGGTTTGGTTCAGATCTGCCATGTATTCTGCCATTCATCCATATAGAGGATTGGTTCAGATCCGCCATGCATTCTGCCATTCATCCATCTAGAGGGTTGGTTCAGATCTGCCATGTATTCTGCCATTCATCCATCTCGAGGATTGGTTCAGATCTGCCATGTATTCTGCCATTCATCCATCTCGAGGATTGGTTCAGATCTGCCATGTATTCTGTCATTCATCTATTTAGAGGGTTGGTTCAGATCTGCCATGTATTCTGCCATTCATCCATCTAGAGGATTGGTTCAGATCTGCCATGTATTCTACCATTCATCCATATAGAGGATTGGTTCAGATCTGCCATGTATTCTGCCATTCATCCATCTAGAGGATTGGTTCAGATCTGCCATGTATTCTGTCATTCATCCATCTAGAGGATTGGTTCAGATCTGCCATGTATTCTGTCATTCATCCATCTAGAGGATTGGTTCAGATCTGCCATGTATTCTGTCATTAATACATCTAGAGGGTTGGTTCAGATCTGCCATGTATTCTGCCATTCATACATCTAGAGGGTTGGTTCAGATCTGCCATGTATTCTGTCATTCATACATCTAGAGGATTGGTTTGGATCTGCCATTTATACATCTAGATGGTTGGTTCAGATCTGCCACGTATTCAGTCATTCATGCATCTAGATGGTTGGTTCAGATCTGCCATGTATTCCGTCATTCATACATCTAGATGGTTGGTTCAGATCTGCAATGTATTCCGTCATTCATACATCTAGAGGATTGGTTCAGATCTGACATGTATTCTGTCATTCATCCATCTAGAGGATTGGTTCAGATCTGCCATGTATTCTGTCATTCATCCATCTAGAGGATTGGTTCAGATCTGCCATGTATTCTGTCATTCATCCATCTAGAGGATCGGTTCAGATCTGCCATGTATTCTGCCATTCATCCATCTAGAGGATTGGTTCAGATCTGCCATGTATTCTGTCATTCATACATCTAGAGGATTCAGATCTGGCATGTATTCTGTCATTCATACACCTAGAGGATTGGTTCAGATCTGCCATTCATACATCTAGATGGTTGGTTCAGATCTGACATGTATTCCGTCATTCATACATCTAGATGGTTGGTTCAGATCTGCCATGTATTCTGCCATTCATCCATCTCGAGGATTGGTTTCAGATCTGCCATGTATTCTGTCATTCATCTATCTAGAGAAGTGGTTCAGATCTGCCATGTATTCTGTCATTCATCCATCTACAGGATTGGTTCAGATCTGCCATGTATTCTGCCATTCATCCATATAGAGGAGTGGTTCAGATCTGCCATGTATTCTGTCATTCATACATCTAGAGGGTTGGTTCAGATCTGCCATGTATTCTGTCATTCATCCATCTCGAGGATTGGTTCAGATCTGCCATGTATTCTGTCATTCATCTATCTAGAGGGTTGGTTCAGATCTGCCATGTATTCTGCCATTCATCCATCTAGAGGATTGGTTCAGATCTGCCATGTATTCTACCATTCATCCATATAGAGGATTGGTTCAGATCTGCCATGTATTCTGCCATTCATCCATCTAGAGGATTGGTTCAGATCTGCCATGTATTCTGTCATTCATCCATCTAGAGGATTGGTTCAGATCTGCCATGTATTCTGTCATTCATCCATCTAGAGGATTGGTTCAGATCTGCCATGTATTCTGTCATTCATCTATCTAGAGGATTAGTTCAGATCTGCCATGTATTCTGTCATTTATACATCTAGAGGGTTGGTTCAGATCTGCCATGTATTCTGTCATTCATCCATCTAGAGGATTGGTTCAGATCTGCCATGTATTCTGTCATTCATCCATCTAGAGGATCGGTTCAGATCTGCCATGTATTCTGCCATTCATCCATCTAGAGGATTGGTTCAGATCTGCCATGTATTCTGTCATTCATACATCTAGAGGATTCAGATCTGGCATGTATTCTGTCATTCATACACCTAGAGGATTGGTTCAGATCTGCCATTCATACATCTAGATGGTTGGTTCAGATCTGACATGTATTCCGTCATTCATACATCTAGATGGTTGGTTCAGATCTGCCATGTATTCTGCCATTCATCCATCTCGAGGATTGGTTTCAGATCTGCCATGTATTCTGTCATTCATCTATCTAGAGAAGTGGTTCAGATCTGCCATGTATTCTGTCATTCATCCATCTACAGGATTGGTTCAGATCTGCCATGTATTCTGCCATTCATCCATATAGAGGAGTGGTTCAGATCTGCCATGTATTCTGTCATTCATACATCTAGAGGGTTGGTTCAGATCTGCCATGTATTCTGTCATTCATCCATCTCGAGGATTGGTTCAGATCTGCCATGTATTCTGTCATTCATCTATCTAGAGGGTTGGTTCAGATCTGCCATGTATTCTGCCATTCATCCATCTAGAGGATTGGTTCAGATCTGCCATGTATTCTACCATTCATCCATATAGAGGATTGGTTCAGATCTGCCATGTATTCAGTCATTCATAAATCTAGATGGTTGGTTCAGATCTGCCATGTATTCCGTCATTCATACATCTAGATGATTGGTTCAGATCTGCCATGTATTCCATCATTCATCCATCTAGAGGATTGGTTCAGATCTGCCATGTATTTTGTCATTCATACATCTAGAGGATTGGTTTAGATCTGACATGTATTCTGCCATTCATACATCTAGAGGGTTGGTTCAGATCTGACATGTATTCTGTCATTCATACATCTAGAGGATTGGTTTGGATCTGCCATTTATACATCTAGATGGTTGGTTCAGATCTGCCACGTATTCTGCCATTCATACATCTAGAGGGTTGGTTCAGATCTGACATGTATTCTGTCATTCATACATCTAGAGGATTGGTTTGGATCTGCCATTTATACATCTAGATGGTTGGTTCAGATCTGCCACGTATTCAGTCATTCATACATCTAGATGGTTGGTTCAGATCTGCCATGTATTCCGTCATTCATACATCTAGATGGTTGGTTCAGATCTGACATGTATTCCGTCATTCATACATCTAGAGGATTGGTTCAGATCTGACATGTATTCTGCCATTCATACATCTAGAGGATTGGTTCAGATCTGCCATGTATTCTGTCATTCATCCATCTAGAGGATTGGTTCAGATCTGCCATGTATTCTGTCATTCATCCATCTAGATGGTTGGTTCAGATCTGCCATGTATTCTGTCATTCATCCATCTAGATGGTTGGTTCAGATCTGCCATGTATTCTGTCATTCATCCATCTAGAGGATTGGTTCAGATCTGCCATGTATTCTGCCATTCATCCATCTAGAGGATTGGTTCAGATCTGCCATGTATTCTGTCATTCATACATCTAGAGGTTTGGTTCAGATCTGCCATGTATTCTGTCATTCATCTATCTAGAGGAGTGGTTCAGATCTGCCATGTATTCTGTCATTCATCTATCTAGAGGAGTGGTTCAGATCTGCCATGTATTCTGTCCTTCATCCATCTAGAGGATTGGTTCAGATCTGCCATGTATTCTGCCATTCATCCATATAGAGGATTGGTTCAGATTCGCCATGCATTCTGCCATTCATCCATCTAGAGGGTTGGTTCAGATCTGCCATGTATTCTGCCATTCATCCATCTCGAGGATTGGTTCAGATCTGCCATGTATTCTGCCATTCATCCATCTCGAGGATTGGTTCAGATCTGCCATGTATTCTGCCATTCATCCATCTCGAGGATTGGTTCAGATCTGCCATGTATTCTGTCATTCATCTATTTAGAGGGTTGGTTCAGATCTGCCATGTATTCTGCCATTCATCCATCTAGAGGATTGGTTCAGATCTGCCATGTATTCTACCATTCATCCATATAGAGGATTGGTTCAGATCTGCCATGTATTCTGCCATTCATCCATCTAGAGGATTGGTTCAGATCTGCCATGTATTCTGTCATTCATCCATCTAGAGGATTGGTTCAGATCTGCCATGTATTCTGTCATTCATCCATCTAGAGGATTGGTTCAGATCTGCCATGTATTCCGTCATTCATCCATCTAGAGGATTGGTTCAGATCTGCCATGTATTTTGTCATTCATACATCTAGAGGATTGGTTCAGATCTGACATGTATTCTGCCATTCATACATCTAGAGGGTTGGTTCAGATCTGCCATGTATTCTGTCATTCATACATCTAGAGGATTGGTTTGGATCTGCCATTTATACATCTAGATGGTTGGTTCAGATCTGCCACGTATTCAGTCATTCATACATCTAGATGGTTGGTTCAGATCTGCCATGTATTCCGTCATTCATACATCTAGATGGTTGGTTCAGATCTGCAATGTATTCCGTCATTCATACATCTAGAGGATTGGTTCAGATCTGACATGTATTCTGCCATTCATACATCTAGAGGATTGGTTCAGATCTGCCATGTATTCTGTCATTCATCCATCTAGAGGATTGGTTCAGATCTGCCATGTATTCTGTCATTCATCCATCTAGATGGTTGGTTCAAATCTGCCATGTATTCTGTCATTCATCCATCTAGAGGATCGGTTCAGATCTGCCATGTATTCTGCCATTCATCCATCTAGAGGATTGGTTCAGATCTGCCATGTATTCTGTCATTCATACATCTAGAGGATTCAGATCTGGCATGTATTCTGTCATTCATACACCTAGAGGATTGGTTCAGATCTGCCATTCATACATCTAGATGGTTGGTTCAGATCTGACATGTATTCCGTCATTCATCCATCTAGAGGATTGGTTCAGATCTGCCATGTATTTTGTCATTCATACATCTAGAGAATTGGTTCAGATCTGTCATGTATTCTGCCATTCATACGTCTAGAGGGTTGGTTCAGATCTGCCATGTATTCTGTCATTCATACATCTAGACGGTTGGTTCAGATCTGCCATGTATTCTGTCATTCATACATCTAGAGGATTGGTTCGGATCTGCCATTTATACATCTAGATGGTTGGTTCAGATCTGCCACGTATTCAGTCATTCATACATCTAGATGGTTGGTTCATCAAGTGTTTAGATTTGATTAACATTTCATTTATTGTACTTTTTATCAAATACTGTGAATGTTTAAATGTTTGAAAAGTGGTTTTCAAAGTTTAAGGCTGACAAATTCTTGCTGAACAAATTTCTATGGCCAGGTCAATCAAATGAAGAAATTACTTGAAATTAATCAATGCTAAAAAAGGAGGAAGATAACCAACTTAATAAAAAAATACTAGTTTCCATGTGTGATTCGTTATTCCAATACAATGAAAATATTCTGTTTGTAAAACAAAGTGTATCAGGTGATGAAAAGGGTTTACTCTACAATAAGGTGTTCTATAAAAGGTCATGAGAGAAAGCGAAATGAAACACAGGAGTGTAAAGGAGGTTAGTTTTCATCCAAAAAAGGTGTGATTGTGGCAAGGGTAAAAGAGTCAATCTGCTTGCAGAGAGCCAAACAATTCGCTCCCGATTAAACCAACAAATGCCAGCAATCAAGAAAACATCCAGAATTAGTGTTACAGAACGCAAAGGCCAATGCCAGAATGGTCAACATTGGGCCAGAGTGACTCATGGAGGGGGCACCCTGGCAGGGATTGATTGCTTTTGTCAGGGTTTTAAATATAAGTCCAAATGGCACAAATTCAACAGAGGGTCCCAAGAATTCTGAAGCATCAATATGACTCCCACACCCAGGTTTTTGACTGGCTAATACAAACTGGGGAAAGGGGCTGTCACATCAGACCTGCTACTACCTCGTAGAATACAAGCTGCCAGGGTTAATAATAAGAATACCCCTTTTTTCTGATACAGTTTTTATTAAAAGTATAGGGATTCCAAGGCAACACAAAACACAGCATTACTTAAGAGAAAAAGTACACTAATTGCTCCACTGAAAGGTTTTCCTCCTATTTGCACTTTTCTAGATTATAATATCATCACCATTACAGAATTCTGAAAATGACGTGGAAGCAATAACGACTCGACTCATTTGTTATAAAACGATGAAAGGGAATTTTTTTTTTATCGAAAAGTTTCCATTTAGAAAGTTTAAAGCTGAAAGGAAAGTAAGAATAACAAAGTTTAAAGTCATAAAATAAATACAAACTTTGCACAGAAAAACAATTTGGCAAGGAACTAGAACATACCTGAGAGTCCCTTAATTGGACGAATTGGTCGAAATTCTTCAACTTTCTCAGCCTTAATTCCAGCAGTGTTAAATGAGGAAAGCTTGGAGTCATGATCCTCAACTGAAATAATTAAGAATCACAACAAATTCATCACAACACTAGATAAACTAAAATTAAATCAACTCCATAAGAGAGAAACAATTTTCAAAGTATAACAAAAGAAAAGTGAAAAATACAAAATCTCTAAGAGGAAATTCTGAAAATCCACTTGGCATATTCCATTGTTTTAATCCTCTTTTGGTAAATGCTCTTTGAAGAATATTATTTTCAAAGACAATTGCAAGCATTAGATAGATACAAAAGGCCAGTTAAGAGAGAAAAATTTAAGAAAAGAAAAATTCATTAGAAATCACAGATAACCTTTTTGTTTTTCATTTTTATGACATTGGAGCAAGGAATGCGGCTTTTAAAAAGAAATAGAAGTTATGTCAATTATCGCCTTTTCAATGTCTGGTTGGTTCAGATCTGCCATTCTGTCATTCATACATCTAGATGGTTGGTTCAGATCTGCCATGTATTCCGTCATTCATACATCTAGATGGTTGGTTCAAATCTGCCATGTATTCTGTCATTCATACATCTACAGTTCATATTTTCTTGTCACACAGCCTTTTATCCAAACCTATCTTTTCAAAGTTTTGACAGTTAAAAACACTTAGAAAATTGCTGTCTACATTTGACAAAGAATTAAACAATGATATTTGTAACAAACGATATTTTTTCATCAACAATTTCAACACATTTCTTTATAACAGTGACTATTGTTTTTTGTTAGTAAAGCTATTGATTTGCATCACTTTTTTTGAATACACATGATATAAAGTTCTACTTTTCATGAGGATCTGTATTTATAAGCCAGCATCCAACAATTCTCATGTTGCCTCATCACAATGGAATAAAACACTAACAAAGAGGAATACACATTTGCAGCAGATACATTATCAAGATAAAAACTTCTTATAAAATATTTAAAAAAAGAAACAATAAAATGAAAAAACTGAAATAATATCATTTCTAACGTAAATGATTTACAGTGGAGGTGATCCTGAGAGAATCAAGATTTATTATTAGAAGCCACAATCTGAATAACATAAGATATGCAGATGACAAAGTTTTAATAACAAACACAGAAAGGAAACTACAAGAATTCCTACAGAAGCTAATAAGGTAAGCAAGAAGAAAGGACTAAACATCAATTGTAAGAAGGTAGAATACATGTTTGTCAGCAATGGGGGGGTGCAGGGGCAAGATGTGAACCGTGAATTGGAGATACCAAAAAGAAGCAAAAGTACAAGAATTTAAATATCTAAGAAGTATTTTAAGAGAGGGCAGGTAATGTGATGCCAAAATCCAAAGGCCCATCGGAATAGTGAAAGTGCCTTCCAAAAGCTAAGCAAAGTATTAAGAAATAGGAAAATTTTGTTAGAAAGAAAGAAAAGAGTCCTGCACTGTTTTGTAATATTCTTTCTCCTATATGGCAGTTAATGCTAGACAATCTCTGCGCAGATGAAGAGAAAGCTCGAGGTAGCACAAATGTGGTTCTACAGAAGGATGCTGAGAATATCATGGGTGGATCATGTAATCAATGAAGAAGTCTTAAGCCAAATGGAAACAAAATGGACACTTAGCATCAGCAAAGAGACAAATAAAATTTTTAAGGCAAATAATAAGGGCTTGGAGAATTTGACATACACGAGACAGCTTGTAGCCAAGCAGAGACAGAGAAAAGCAGCAAATGACCCTTAACCCTAACAAGTTCTTGTGTAAATAGTTGGCAAAACAGGGATTAGGAGAGATAGCAAAAAGATAAACCTTACTAAGAGCTACAAAAGACAGGAAGTGGTGGAGTGCCATGATCACACAAGTCCTGAAAGGACACAGCACATAGAAGAAGAAAGGGTAATATTGTGCATATTATATTTCAACAAAAATTCAATGGGAAGGGGGAGCTTATTTGCTTTGTTCAAATCATTTTGAAAAAACAGTCCCATGATCCTTTGCAACTGAGTGTTGCATAGCGTTGTCATTTAGCACCAAATGACTTCTAACATGCTATAAAGCAATATCACTCAGTGACTACTTTCAGTCTTTTTTAACTGAAGTCAGTGACAAATTTGACATGGATTTTATTCTTACTTACAAATTAAAAAGAAAATGAATTGGAGTAAGTGGATCAGCTTTTTTAATAGTTTAGAAAATTTTAAGTACTGAAGTCATTAATAATTTTAATAGCAGAAGTGCAAGTTTTAACTTTAGTAAGCATTTTGTCTATCTAGTATACAAGTAAAACATGCTCTTTCTTGTAACATAAATAAGAAAAGAAACCAACATTCTTCAGCCTTTCCATAAAGATTTCATCAATTTATATAGTTTTAATGAAAGATGGTGTGAGTTAATATCAATCAACATAACAAAAAGAAACACATTCAAAAGAGATTAATTAATAATAAATACTTTCTATTATTTACTTACATTGTTTGGAGGGAAAGTTTATTATTTTATGGGGTTTATTCAAAGTTCAAATAATACTAGCAAAATACTTACTGCTGAATTCTTAACAAATGGACTCAAGTTCTAAGATAAATTCAAAGGATCATGAATGTATATTTTATGTGAGACACAAAAAAACAGGGCGAATGGAATTTCAAGGTGTAAGATTGAAATTACACTTAGAATCAATCAGAAAAGTTTATCAATAAGATAATTGAAGTGTCCAAAATGTTTGCTCTGTCTTTGATAGTGCATCAAGTGTTTAGATTTGATTAACATTTCATTTATTGTACTTTTTATCAAATACT
The DNA here is from genome assembly GCA_964036315.1 of Acanthosepion esculentum. Lineage (NCBI taxonomy): Eukaryota > Metazoa > Mollusca > Cephalopoda > Sepiida > Sepiidae > Acanthosepion > Acanthosepion esculentum. The sequence goes on along the minus strand of OZ038496.1, from coordinate 99,330,295 downwards.
GTGAATGTTTAAATGTTTGAAAAGTGGTTTTCAAAGTTTAAGGCTGACAAATTCTTGCTGAACAAATTTCTATGGCCAGGTCAATCAAATGAAGAAATTACTTGAAATTAATCAATGCTAAAAAAGGAGGAAGATAACCAACTTAATAAAAAAATACTAGTTTCCATGTGTGATTCGTTATTCCAATACAATGAAAATATTCTGTTTGTAAAACAAAGTGTATCAGGTGATGAAAAGGGTTTACTCTACAATAAGGTGTTCTATAAAAGGTCATGAGGAGAAAGCGAAATGAAACACAGGAGTGTAAAGGAGGTTAGTTTTCATCCAAAAAAGGTGTGATTGTGGCAAGGGTAAAAGAGTCAATCTGCTTGCAGAGAGCCAAACAATTCGCTCCCGATTAAACCAACAAATGCCAGCAATCAAGAAAACATCCAGAATTAGTGTTACAGAACGCAAAGGCCAATGCCAGAATGGTCAACATTTGGCCAGAGTGACTCATGGAGGGGACACCCTGGCAGGGATTGATTGCTTTTGTCAGGGTTTGAAATATAACTCCAAATGGCACAAATTCAACAGAGGGTCCCAAGAATTCTGAAGCGTCAATATGACTCCCACACCCAGGTTTTTGACTGGCTAATACAAACTGGGGAAAGGGGCTGTCACATCAGACCTGCTACTACCTCATAGAATACAAGCTGCCAGGGTTAATAAAAAGAATACCCCTTTTTCTGATACAGTTTTTATTAAAAGTATAGGGATTCCAAGGCAACACAAAACACAGCATTAGTTAAGAGAAAAAGTACACTAATTGTTCCACTTAAAGGTTCTCCTCCTATTTGCACTTATCTAGATTATAATATCATCACCATTACAGAATTCTGAAAATGACGTGGAAGCAATAACGACTCGACTCATTTGTTATAAAACGATGAAAGGGAATTTTTTTTTTATCGAAAAGTTTCCATTTAGAAAGTTTAATGCTGAAAGGAAAGTAAGAATAACAAAGTTTAAAGTCATAAAATAAATACAAACTTTGCACAGAAAAACAATTTGGCAAGGAACTAGAACATACCTGAGAGTCCCTTAATTGGACGAATTGGTCGAAATTCTTCAACTTTCTCAGCCTTCATTCCAGCAGTGTTAAATGAGGAAAGCTTGGAGTCATGATTCTCAACTGAAATAATTAAGAATCACAACAAATTCATCACAACACTAGATAAACTGAAATTAAATCAACTCCATAAGAGAGAAACAATTTTCAAAGTATAACAAAAGAAAAGTGAAAAATACAAAATCTCCAAGAGGAAATTCTGAAAATCCACTTGGCATATTCCATTGTTTTAATCCTCTTTTGGTAAATGCTCTTTGAAGAATATTATTTTCAAAGACAATTGCTAGCATTAGATAGATACACAAGACCAATTAATAGAGAAAGATTTAAGAAAAGAAAAATTCATTAGAAATCACAGATAACCTTTTTGTTTTTCATTTTTATAACGGAGCAAGGAATGCGGCTTTTAAAAAGAAAAAGAAGTTATGTCAATTATCACTGTTTCAATGTCTGGTTGGTTCAGATCTGCCATTCTGTCATTCATACATCTAGAGGATTGGTTCAGATCTGCCATGTATTCTGTCATTCATACATCTAGAGGATTGGTTCAGATCTGCCATGTATTCTCTCATTCATACATCTAGAGGATTGGCTCAGATCTGCCTTGTATTCTGTCATTCATACATCTAGAGGATTGGTTCAGATCTGCCATGTATTCTGTCATTCATACATCTAGAGGATTGGTTCAGATCTGCCATGTATTCTGTCATTCATACATCTAGAGGATTGGTTCAGATCTGCCTTGTATTCTGTCATTCATACATCCAGAGTTCATATTTACTTGTCACACAGCCTTTTATCCAAACCTATCTTTTCAATTTTTTGTTTAAATTGCGAAAGCATAAATTAAAATAATTTAAGTTGAAATCAATCCAGATACCTGTTAGAAGTGCAAACACAGACACACATTGGGATTTCGCCTCAACATGTTACCTTTAGCCACAAAGTCTATTATTGACACCGTGCAGTCACAGAAGAGAAATGTTGGAATACATTGATGATGTGTATGTCAATGAAAGCATTATACCTGCAGAACATGTCGGCAAAATTGTTCAAGTATGAGTAAAGAACAAGAACGTTTGAAGGATAGGGTTCACAGGCTCAGAGTGGAAGTCTGGGAGAATCATAACACTCTGCAATGGACATGGGGAAGCATGATCCAAAATGTCCCTGATGTCATGACTCAGCAGAATGTCTTCTTACTGTGCAGGAAGTTGGGGGGAACATCTATCGTGTCTGGATAGCTGTATGTGGTGACTGGGTTCATCAAATGACGGATAAACGTAGTCACAAAGGATGGGATGACCAAATTGTCAACATCCTCCTCAAGCAGATGGTGAACGAAACCATGGACATAGTGTGACAAGAAGATCCTGTCTGGTGTGACTGCTGGGTGAACAGATCAGAAAACAACGTGTGGGTCAATGCAAGCTTCCTAGCAACAGGAGTGGTGTTGGAAAAAGATGGAGCATTGCTGGAGGACACATGCTGGCTTAGGCCAATAAACAACGCCCAACATATCCACTTAGCTGAACTGGATGCTGCAATCAAACGCCTCAATTTAACCCTCCAGTGGCAGGCAAAGAGTTTGCACATAAAAACCGATTCCTTATGTGTGCACCACTGGTTGCCTGACGCCCATGCAGTCAAAACTAGGGTACATACCAAAGTAGCGAGCGAGATGTTGGTGCAAAGAAGGTTGGGCACTAACTCGTTATGGCCAAAAAGGGGGCTGAATCTGCATCAATTGAAGGAAGTGGTTCAAGAATACAAGTTGTCTGTTGATGCAGTGTTGGTCACACCAAACCAGAAATTAACAGACAAGACCTGTATACCTCAAAGGTGGCTGAAGCTGTGCAGCAGGTGTGTGCTGCTTCCCTGGACACCATGCTTCCCAATCAGATAATGGAAGTACATCAACGCAGTGGGTATCCAGGAGTACAGTGTACCACATATTTTGTGAGGAGAGTTTGCTCTTCCATGAAGACAAAGGCCACGGTAAAGTCAACCATTGGGACCTGTGTGGAGTGCACATCAATAGATCCTGTGCCAGTCCATTGGCAAAAGGTCAGACTGGGAGTAAACAGCACTTGGCACTAGCTAGGAATGGACATCACATACTACCGCAGCAGCCATTACCTGATGCTAAAAGATTTTTGCCTATCATGTATTTCTGTGTGGTGTCTATTACACTGCCAAGGCTCATTGAGTATCATACATTAGCTGGAGTCAGTGTTGTGTGAGAGTGGGGGTCCACCATGTGAGATACTCACAGAAAATGACACCATGACATTCAGCAGGGAATTTCGGGCCTTTGTTGAAGGATGGGACATATTTGCAATTCCGATGCGTACATGTTCCAGCAGGGAATGGAATAACAGAGTGGTGTCACAGAAGTGTCAAGAGGGGATAGCGGCCAGGGTAAAATATACTGCTGAAGAGGCTACCTACTGGTACAATGTTACCACCAAAGATGTCACACCTTACCACTGATTGTGCCCATAAATCAAATCTATAGATACAAGGTTTGGTTTAAAAGGAATGATTCAGTGCCTCCAATGATGTCTGAGGTGGGTCACAAAGTGTACAAGGTGGGAGACCCTGTTTGGGTGAAGTAGGTTGTACAACAACTTTCAGAAAGGGACAAATTACTGGACTTGTTAGTCCCCAATCAGTCTTGGTGAACAGAATGCTGTGCAATGTTAGGGACCTACATCCTTTGCTGAGTTCACAATCTTCAACAAATAGTGATGATGATATCTGAAAATGAGGAAGAAATCTTTATGATTGGAGCAAATGATGCCACAGAGGAAGAATCACATGGGGATGGGGTGGAAGAACATGAAGCAGCCCCCACTTTGGAGAAGCACGATGAAAAAAAAATCTGTTTTATCACCACAAAGATAAACAAGATATTTAACTAAAACGTTGAACATTTTAAAAAGGATTAAAAAATATAATTTAATAACCCAAAAATCCTTTGGTCTTTCCTCTTCATAATAGTGTAAAGATTTTGGCAATAAAACTGTTTTTATTAAGTTTGGGACATTTTTTCCTTATCATAGGCACATCACATTTGTTAATGAATCTGTGGAGGCACCTGCTTTTATATAAAGATTATTTGATTTAGATTAAAACTCCAGGTAGAAAAATAAATGCTAACTAGCATCCTAAAAAGAGAAAAATACTTACTTTTATATGCTAAAGTGATGTCAAAGTTTTTAAAGCAAAGCTTCTCGAATTAAATAATGTCAGTTTTATTGCATTTTTTATTTTATGATTTGGAGCAGATTTATGGTAAATGGTGTTTGACAAAAAAAAAAAAAAAAATTGATGATTTAAATTCCCCAAGGAGTTCTGCTTCTAATATAAATATGAAGAGGGTGAAATTCTAATTTCTCAAAATTTCATAAAATTAAGTGGTAAAAATGAATTAAGTAAAAAAAAAAAAAAAATTTTTTTTACCAAGATTTTCTAAAAAAAAAAAAAAATTTCAAAAATAATTCCATTCATTGGTGAATAAGTCTTGAAAATAAGCACCCCCCTCCCCTATATTTTTGAAATTGAAATGAGGCTTATATAGTTTTTGCTTCTTTAAAAAGAAATAACTATCTAAAACTTAATTTACTCTTTTTATTAAAATAATTTGAAAATCAGATACAAGAACTTAGATAAATCGATTTTATTTGCTTGAAAACAATAGAGTAATTAAATAAATACTTATTTAAAAAATGTTCATTTTAAAATATTGCCCCCCACTCACACACTCTACCCCCATCCAGAAAGTATGGCCATGGTATTGTTGCAGTGGGGTTTTATCAGGACTGGAACCCATGATTTTTTTAGTTAATACTTATTTAAATGTATTGGGGTAGGCTAGCCCCCTCCAGAAAGTACGGCCCTGGCAGTGGGGTTTTATCTAGACCCCTATAAATTATAATACTTAAAAAAAATAAAAAAAAATATTGGGGAAGGAGGCCTAACCACTCTAATCCCCCTTCTGCAAGTACAGCCCTGGTATTGTTGTAGTGGGGTTTTATCTGGACTCCACAATTTTCAGTTATTTAAAAATATAGAGGAGAGGGGGTTTAGCCCCCTAATTTTCCTAAATTCACTAATCTTTGGGGTGCCCGAAAAATTCAACAGACGATTCGTTAATTTTGACAAGGAAGGAAAATTCGGTAACTATGAAATAAAAGTCGATTGCAAATTGATTTTAGGGACATTCTTTAGTACCGAATTTTCCTACCGAGTCAAAATTAATTACTGAATTTTCCCTTACCAATTTTCCTAAATTCGTCTTTGGCCCACTGCCGATGCAAAATGAAAAGAAAAAAAAAGATTTTTAACTAAAATTTCGAACGTTATAGAAATAATTATCTTAAAAAATAATAAAAATAATAAAAAAAAAACACCTTTGTCTTTCCTCTTCTTAACAAAAAAGATTTTGACAAATTTTGATAAAAAAAACTTTGTTTTTATGAAGTCCGGAAACCTTTTCATAATCCTATGCTCTCTTTTAGCGAAAAAGTGGAGGTACCTACGAGACAACTAGGTACCTCTACAGAAAATGCGATATCTAAGGTTTAAAAAAATGAATTGTTAAAAATAAAAATCTTTCTTGAAGTTTTTTATTTTTAATTTCAAGCTAATAACATTTTCAATAATTCCTTTTTAAAATACTTAATAATAAAGAAAACTAAAATTTAAACAAATTTCATGTGATATTTTTTTTTCCTTTTCCAGTTGTTGCAAAGAAAAATTCTAAAAAAAATATTTTTAGAGAATTTAAAAAATAACTAAAAATACTGGTTGAAAGCTGGTAAATTCTCTTTGAAGTCCACATTTGTCCCTTTATTTTTTGCAGCAATAAAATCCAATTTCTATGGATTTTTAAGTTCAACTGGAAAAGCTTGAAGCCAAAATTTTCACACCTATGTGAGAAGTCCATAGATTTTTCATGTGTGTTTCTTTTTGGGTTTTTTTTTTACATAGAAGTGAGAAAAGAATGAGCTGATAATGAAAGAAAGGATAAAGATATTATAAACTAAAGTGTGGGTGGAAAGATAGAATGCTATTTTTATGTTAGTATTTTTTTTTTTCACATATTTAGGATTAAGGAACCTTTCTTTAAGAAAGTACACACCGGCTGTAATAAAAAGAAAATATCATTTTTCCTTATTTAGGATTCCAAAACGTTTCTTTAATGAATCCTAATTCAAAAATAAATGATTTAATCAATCCTAATTCAAAAGTAAATGAATAAATACTGTATTAAAAATGCAGTATTTATTAACGAGATAATCCTCATTATTAAAATTAATTTAATAATAAAAATATTATTTAATTATTAAGAATTATTTAATTACAGAAAATTTAAATATATAAAATATAATTTAAATTTTTTTTAAAAATCCGAAATTCGACCCTAATATTATCATGTTTTTTATTTTCACCAAGTGGTTAGGGTGGAGCTTGTGTTGTCAAAGTTCCTAGTTGTATCGTTTTGAGAAAAAGTTTCAGATCAAAGAGCAAGGCAAATGGATAGCGGGTCACAGAAGAAAACATATGTCATGGGTTTTTAACCGTTGTGGGAGGAAAAAAAAAGAAAAGAAACAAATTCACTGATTTGAACGAAAAAAAGACCCCCCTCTACAAATGACATCAACATCTGCAAAAATTTTTCATCCCTTAGTTAAGTCAGTTGTGCTTGGTTTCATTTTTAATGCATATAAATGTAGACAAAAAGAAAGCTAATGTTGATATGTATTGGGATTTTCCCAATTATATTTGGTAACAAAAATATTGTGACACCGGCAAGAAGAAAGGAACACAATCACAGATGAAAATGTTTGAAAAAACTTGTATTTGTAGGAAAAGAGAGGAAAGTTTCTTGCAAACAGTCGGGTTTGCGGAACTTATCTAAAAGATACGTCCTTTTAACAGTTTTACATTTCCTGTGTCGTTTTGGCTGGGTTGAAGAAATAGAGCCTTGACTTCTGAGCTTCAGTTGCAGTCTAAATCCTCACACGTGTCCTGGTGCTTAGAGGACGGAGAGTGCAGACGGGGAACATGTTGTCTATGAGGGTCCCAACAAGCAAAAGAGGAAGAGATGCCATAAAAACCGCTCTCGTGGGGGTTTGGTGAAAATCTAAAAAGGTAGCCTGTGATTGGTTGTTTTTCATCCAATCACAGGGCACCCAGTTAGCAACTCTGTAATAATTTCAATATATGGTAGCAAGGGTCACCAAGCACTGCCCAGAGTCCCTAATCAAGCTTGTGCCCGAGAGCGGTTTGGTGTAGTAAGAAGCCGGGCCTGACTTCATTGCTTAAAGCAGACATGTCCAAATTACGGCCCATGGTTAAATTTCATGCGTCCCACCCATCCTCTGTCAGAGAATGTATCACTTACGGCCCGCCAGCATTGTCATTCAGAGTATGTAAAGTACACACCTAATAAATGCAATTTCATGTTTTACCATAAGATGGCAGCAGCACCGTGTGGCCGCCCTCAGGCGATGTGACCTTGGCCTTTTCCAGCCAATTTCGAAAAACATTGTCTTAGAACCAGACTTGCAGTCAAGATCTCAGTATTACCCTTTCACATTAGTGCAGGCAAATCATCTCTTTTGGGTTTGGCCATCTGAGATGAATAAATTCTAAAATTTTAGTGAATTAAATTTGTTTTTTGTTGGTCAAAATCAGTTATGTGGACACTTTGATGATGTGTGTCACTTTGTTTTCTACTTCTTAATAATGTGAATGTTGGTGTTATGTTCCTATTCATATGTTTTTAACTTAAAAGTTGACAGACAATAATTACCATGTTATACCTTCCTGGAAGTTCTTTTTCTCAGATATATTTTAATTTTTACTCATGACAGGCTGAGTGATTTTATTAAGACGGTCGTTTAAAAATTTAATTTGTCATCCATGTGAAGAAATATTCACCTCATCAAATGTGGCCCCCTTTCGAAAAACGTTTGGACATAAAATGTTTGGACTGGCTTAAGTTAAAAGATGCCAGTTCTTCCAAGACTAGTAGAACCACCCCCCTTGAATGAGTCAGAAACTTATTAAGCTATTTCGAATGTTAGAATAATGTTATTTCAAATCAATCCTTGTAAAAATACGTGAATAAAAAATAGGTACCACCACTTTTTCATTGAAAAAAAACAAAAAAAAACAGCATAGTATAATAAAAAATAGGCCCCAAAATTTACAAAAACAAAATGTTCTCGTCAAAATGTTTATGTTATTAAGAAGAGGAAAGTCAAATGTACGTTTTGATTATTTTATTAATTTTTTTTAATCCTTTATTCTAGTACGTTTGAAATTTTGTTTAAAAAACTTGTTTTTCTTGCATCAGCAGGTGGGCCAAAGATGGGAAATTTTGCTCTTTTTTGCAGTAAAAAGCACATTGTTTTGGAAATTCGTGCAAAAATGAAATTATCGGATTTAATGAAAGTTTCAGGAATTATTCACAAATGAACGAAATTATTTTTTATTTTTTTTTGTTTTAGAAAATCTTGGTAAATTCTTTTTTTTCCTGTTTTTTTTTCTATATCTGTTATCCCACCACACCTTACTTAATTTCAAGAAATTAAAATTGTAGCCCCTTTATATCAGGTCATCCCATAAGTTCTGTCCGAATTTTGAATAAAGAAAACAAGTGACCAAATGTTACATTTAATTACAGATTCAATCAACAATGTATTTTCCCTGATTATTTATGACTTCCTTCCATTAATTAACAAGCTTACTAATTCCATTACTGTAAAATTCTTTTGGCTTTGATTCGAAGAACTCACAAATGTCAGTTTTAACCTCTTCCTGTTTTACAAAAGCTGTTTCTTCCAAATGATTCTGTAAGCTATGAAACAAATCGTAGTCTGAAGGAGCAAGGTCGGGAGAATAAGGTGGATGAGGAATTTTCTCCCAACCAAGTTCTTCGATCTTTTGTGACGTGATTCTTGCTGTGTGTGGTCGCACATTGTCCTGATGAAACATCACCAGTTTTCGATTCACAAGAGCAGATCTTTTTTTCATCAAAGCTTGGTTCAAACTCTCTAATTGCTGACAGTATATTTGAGCATTAATTGTTGCATTAGGTGGGATGAATTCAAAGTGGATTATTCATTGGCAATCCCACCAGATTGAAAGAAGAACCTTTTGCCCATGAAGTTCCATTCTCGGCTGTGGCTGGGGTCCTTCCCCTTTACCAAGCCACTGTCTACGACGCTTAACATTTCGATAAAAGATCCATTTTTCGTCGCCAGTCACAAGTCTATCCAAAAAAGGTGAAACAAGTTGGCGAGAATGGAGAGAAGAGCAGATGTCAACTCGGGATTTGAGGTTGTTTTCAAACAATTCATGAGGCACCCATTTTCCAAGTTTAGGAACTTTTCCAAGTTGTTGAAGATAACGATGAACAGTAGTATGGTTTGAACTGAGAACCACTGCCAATTCCTCAACTGATAAAGCAGGATTTTCTTCAAGGGCTGCTTCAAGAAGCTTTTCATCAAACTCAACTGGACGTCCAGTTCGATCTTCATCTTCAATGGTGAAATCTCCACCTCTGAATTTTGCAAACCATCTTCTGCAAGTTCTTTCATTCACACATTCCTCTCCATAAACTGAGTGAATGTTTCTAGCCGCTTCGGCTGCTGAGTTTCCTTTCTTGAACTCATAAAGCATTATGTGCCTCAAATGATTCTTGGGTACTTCCATGTTAGCAGGGTTTTAATCAAACAAAGTTTAATTTTATTGTTCTCTGAAATAAAATTTGATCAGTTTAAATGCATCTAAACATAAAAATAATGTTCAGCTCCATTAGACATTATAAAATACTCTTTAAATTTCGTTCATTTTAACAAAAAGTTAAAATTCGGACAGAACTTATGGGATGACCTAATATTTAAAAACAAGACTCCTTGGAGAATTTAAATCATCAATATTTTTTTTTTCAAAGAGAAACACCATTTATTCTGCTCTGAACTGTAAAATAAAAAAATGCAATAAAACTAAGACATTAGAAAAGCTTTTATAAATACGATATATTAAGGACACTATATTGTCTTCATTTTTTTTTTTTGATGTATAATGAATTTTTACAAGAATTGTTTTCATTTCTTTTTTTTTAATGAGAATAATTCATAAATTTTTTTTTTAATTTAAAATTCTGTATTAATTTCACCCTTTTAGATGATATTAAATAAAAACTATATTTACTAAGTGGAAAAGCTTTAGTACAAAGCATCAAACACCAATATTTTTAAATTTTTTTTGTGTGTGTATAAACATGTTGCTTTTTGTAGATACTGATGTTCATACATGACATTATCAGAAAATAAGTGCGATAATTTAAAGCCAAAGTATCTACAGTTCAATAAAACATGCAAAATATTTTCCTAAATTTTTAAGCTTACTGAGTGCTTAAAAATTATATAAAAACGGCACTCATATCATTTTCTTCAATTATATTTTGCAGATAAAGTCCCCCTAGAATAATGTTAGATCTGTTATCAGATTGTCAGTACATCAACAGCTTAAATAAACAGTTACTGTCTCATTAAAAAATGCATTTCTGCAACATTTTAAACTTGAAGTAAATAATATTTGTTTCAAATCTGATTAATTAGACTCTAAATCAGCTAATATTCCATAAATAAAATGCCAGAAAAGTATATTTTATTTTTGGAGGATTTTTTTAATAAGGAGAATTACATTGAAATAAATGTAGGCTAAAAAATAATGCTAAATTCAAAATTTTAAATAAAAAAAAAGAAAAAAAATTTTTTTTTTCTGACAAATGTGGTGCTTTGAGGAAGGTCTAATACCAATCATCCAGTTAACATTCCTCCCCAGTCTTTTGAACAGGAGTAGAGGTTTATCCCTTGTTTCCTATTTATTGGGTTTCTGGTTTCTTCTAAAGTCTTCTCATTCTCTTTCACTCCCAGTAGCCCCTTGCATCTTAGTGCCATTATCACCTTGCTTGGAGTGAATTGATTAAAAAAAAAAAAAAAAAAAAAAAAAAAAAAATAACAAACAAAAACACAACAACAGAAAAAAACTTATTGCCTAAAAATGTTTTCCCTATTTTTATTTTATTTTTTTTAAAGTGGGCCATTCTGTGTAAGTATTGGCCCAAAAGTCCAAACTCTGGTCTCTTAAACAGCTGACAACATCTTTGACATGAACATGTGTAGTTTTTAATAAGAGAGAAAAAGCAGCTTACTTTTCTTGACCAACATGTTTTGATTCCTTAAATCCTTGTCAGACTTGAAGTTATTCATATCTGGACTGGTCAGTGGTGGGGTTGGGGGCATTTCCCCTGACAGCCGTAGAGCACTTTCAGCACCATCCACCATTGGCAAATTATAGAAGACACTACGTTTAGCAGCAGCTAATTTTCTGCGTTTACGATTTCCATATTCAATTGATTTCTTCTTCACTCGTGGCATGGCTCAAGCTGGTCTTTGGAAAATGTACAATCTGGGATAGGAATTGCTTCCCAGAATTAATTACCTGGCACTCATCTATAAACAAAAAACAAAAAAAAATGTGGAGATAAAACCTGGCAAATTTGAACCATAAATAAAAGTACATGGAGACGTTAGTTCATTGCTACTATAGTATGATATCTACCGAGGCATTTGCAACCTACTGTTGTTATCTACCGAGGCATTTGCAACCTACTGTTGTTATCTACCGAGGATTTGCGACCTACCATTGTTATCTACCGAGGTATTTGCGACCTACCGTTGTTATCTACCAAGGCATTTGCGACCTACCGTTGTTATCTACCAAGGCATTTGCGACCTACCGTTGTTATCTACCAAGGCATTTGCGACCTACCGTTGTTATCTACCATGGCATTTGCGACCTACCGTTGTTATCTACCAAGGCATTTGCGACCTACCGTTGTTATCTACCAAGGCATTTGCGACCTAGCGTAAATGATGATGCACTCATTAATGCTGGAAAATACTAAGGAAAAATGATGACCTGCTTGTTTTTTAAATGACATCAAATCAGTTTACAAACATTAAAATCACTATTTGACGATATTTTTTTTTTGTATGAAAAATTGTTAATGATTTTTAATACATAACCAGTCCACTGTCTTTAACCCTAACCCTAACATATTTCATACTTCCAACAGTTGGTAAATATCACACCATAGTAGAAAATGAATAATAAATATCATGTTATAGTAGAAAATGGACGGTAGGTATCACACTATGGTAGCACTGTTGGGTCTATATAATGCGAAAAGGAACAAAAAAAATAAATAAATAGCATTCATCCAAAAATCATTTTCACAAAAGAAATCCGTTCAATTTCCAGATTATTGGAGTTTATTCTTCAGGAACTTTCTTCTAAAAGATTTAGTTTAATCATGAACATCTCTAAAGTCTTTTTTTTTTATGCATTTCAGAACTGTGAAATGTTCACATGGTGACTTTCAAATGGCATCTGAAAATTCAAGGCTTAATTAAAACAAATGTTTGATTTGTTCAAATAACTAACAAAAGTTTAAATAAGATATTCAGCAGCTGAGAAGAGAAACATTAGTTTCAATGCACATTTAGTGAATATGAATAAAAAGATAGCAGTTTTGGATGATAATGACCAATTTATACAATTGGGACCTGAAGATACACATGACAGAACTAAATCTAGTCAGTAAAACTTCCAAAAATGTTTGCTCAAGTTGCTTGAAGAGAAAGTCCTTCCTGCAGAAATTTACAAGGTTATCAGACCTGTAGGTTCTTTTTGACCCTATTTGTATAGTTTGCTTAAACCCTCCAAGGACACAATGTTCTTTTACAACTTATTCTTTCTAAGTTAGGACCTGTCAAGCATAAATTAGCTAAATGATTGGCTAATTTGTTGCAACTAGTACTCTAGATGTATACAATTGCATTAAAGATCCATTCAAGTTTATGTGTTCCTTTGCTGGCAGCACTTTGTTTATTAGTCTTCCACAATAGGAAACATGACTGATATTTGTGAGGAGGCAACCTTCAACCTAAACTTGAATTCCATCAGTTATTTTCATTGAATTTATGAAATCTGCCAGCATGTTTGCCAAATACAGTTCTGACAAAATGATGTATAGGTCAATCAATGGGATTTCCATAGACAATCCATTTGGTCCACTGAGAACCAATGTTGGATTTTTCAAGCAAGATTTAATTTCTTGCATTTAAGGACTTAAATGCTATTTTTTGTTATATTAATGACATCTTTTCCATGTTAAACAATATGGTGGAGTCTGAGCTTTTTATAAAAGACTAAATTATTTACATCCAGTTTTGTGATTCTTTCATGTAAAGAAGAACAATGGATTTTTTTTGCATTGCATTTTCGTGCACAAATTGGATAGGAATTTTATTACATCAGTATACCGCAAACTCACTTCCACTGGTTTATATGCAGACTGGGATTCTTTTCATTTCAAGCAATGAAAATTAAATCTCACGAAGACCTTGATCCATCATGTGCTATCAATTTGTTCAAAGAGTAAAATTAAATCAGAAATTGAATTTATTAAGAACATTTTGGGTGATAATGGATAACGTCTTGATATTGTGTAGCTGAGTATTCATGCTAAAATGGCACAATTCAATAAACCTAAACTAATTGGTTTGCCAAAATCTGTGTATTTGCATATCTTATAGATTGATAATGTTAACAGATTTACTAAGCAAATTTCTAACAATGTGCCACACAGTTGCTTATCTTGGAGTCCACATATTGTCTATGTCTATATCCTTTTGCCCAACAGACGATATCATTAATCACTTCATGAGGATATTATGCTTCCTCACACATTAAAAGCCCCTTTAAAGTTTTAAATATCAATGTGTGATACTCTCACTTTTGAACTAGTCAAAAGTTTGAAGTTAAAATAGGTCAGCATGTTCCAGTCAAGATTTGAAAAGGCCTATGTGATAATTTGCATGAATACATCAATACATCCGACTCTGTGATAGTTGAAGATCTATTAAATAATCTGATGTGTGCCTGATCTTACACTCAAAACGTGTATTAAGTAAGGTACATTCAGGGTTGCATTTGAAAGTCATAAAGATGTTGATGTCTCTATAGTGTTTTTACAGTTTTTCTTTTATGAGGACCAATTTGTAGTGATTATTATCCCAATTGCTTATGTCCAATTCATTAGTTATTTTCAGTCTCATATCAGGTGGCAGGCCAATGAAATTCATAAAGTAAAGTAGATAAGTTGGTCAATAAAATAAAATTATACGAAGGGGCACCAACAAAATCAGTAAAAAAAAGCATATATTAATATTAACCAGGTGACAAAAATGAAGCACAGAGATTGAGGCTCCAAGTTCAGAATTTTCAAACATGCCTGATGTGTTCTTCATCAGCGGATGTGAGAAATAAACAGAGGGACAGTGGAAACAAGTTTTTGAGGTGGGTAGAGTCTACTTGTAGTTGGAATTATTAGAAAAAAATCCAATCCCTCTTTGATTTCCTGCTGTGCGAAACTTAATGTGAAAATAACCTCAGATTTAAAAATTGATTGGTGGTGAGTGGTAGGAGAGTGAGATGTTGAACATAGGGGTGGAAAAATGGGTTGTAGGGCCAGGGGTGGGGGTGGTATTAGTGTTGAAAGATTTTGTTTTTGTAAATAAGGATCAGTGTGGGAACATAGCAAGATTGTCAATAAAAGTAAAATGAAAGAAAAAAGAGAGAGAGGAAAAAATAGAACAAAAAAAAGGGGTAAAGAATTCTTTTAGGAAAATCATTGTTAGATAATAGGGGGTGCGGAAAAAATAAACTGAAAAAAAGAATATATAATAATAATATTATATATATATATATATATATACAGACAGACATACTATAGGAAATTAAAAACTGCCAACCTCATTATTACCAACAATAACACATCTATGAAATTGAAACTTCAGATTGCCAATGTTGTTTATCAACCGTGGTTCTTGTAATAAACAGAAAGACAACTCCAACACCTATATTGTCTACATGACATCAAATCAGAGACTAACGACTCACTTAAGTGATCTTAGTTTAATAAAGAAACAATCACTCATACACAATGCCAGGCTTCCAAAAGAAAATCCTTGAAGATAACTCTGTCATTCTGAAAACTTCTAACTGCGAAGTAGGTTTGGTTTGATTTGTTTTATGGCATATCAACCTCAATGGGTCATTTAATGCCGACAACTTTTTTTTTGTTGGTACTATTTTGTTTTGTCAAAAATCTATTTCTGTTAATATTTTTTTCCTCAAAAATGTATAGCTTGTAATATCATTTTTTCAAAAATGTATAGCTGGTAATACTATTTTTCCAAAACATACAGCTGGTAATATTATTTTTTCAAAAAACGTATAGCCGGCAACACTATTCTTTAAAAAAAAAAAAAAAGAAAAAAAGTATAGCTGGTAATATTTTGTGTATTTATGGTTCAATCTTTAAAATATTCATATGGCTGGAAATAAAATAAAATAACCTTTCTAAATATGTAATTTGTATTTGCTTTTATTCATTGAATTAATTTTTTTTACAGCGAGTTAAAACGGTATTCCTTCGACTAGCCGAAAATGCAAAATATGATTTTTTATTTTCGAGATTAAATTTTACATGTTATTTTGTTTCGCAAAATCAAAGTGACCAATCTTTATCAATATTCTTGAAATTGTACACACACTCAATTAGAAGACAACTTAAACTACAACCAGGAAGATATTCATTTCTTCTCTAACCAGAGGAAGTGAATTCCTTCAAAAATTATAAAGTAAGCAAAAAAAAAAAAACGGCAATTCTTTTCTGGTACACCAGTCAACTATTATTGAGGTTTTGCAAATAAATTTCTTCTAAACAAGGAAAATCAATGAGTTATTTTCCCCCTAAATAAATTTGTTTTTACCTAGCAAATACACCTAAAATTAAATATTAAAAATAATTAATAGCTTTTAAATTTCATTTTTAGAATGTGTAGATTTCCAAAGCTGTGAGTAGCACCTGTTATTTTTTAGATACACATTTTAAAACTGAAATTAAAAACTATTTTAATCATTTTAATATAATCTTAAGCGTATTATTCACCAGATAAAACCAACCATAAAGTAAAGATATTTGTAAAAATAAAATGAATTAATTTTCCTTGTTTAGAAGAATTTTATAGGCAGAACAGTAACAAACACAATCGGAACACTAGTGGCTAAAAAAGTATAATTTTTACTTTGGGTTTAAAAAAAAAAAATGACTTGCAGTTTTGAAAATATACACATTTTAAAAATGAGATTAAAACTTACTTTATTTTTTTAATATCTAATTTTACGTATATTTGCTGATAGAAACATAATTTTATTTGTAGAAAAAAGAGACTGCATACTGGAAATATACACATCTTAAAAGTGAAATTAAGAACTATTTTAATTGTTCAGTTTCGTAAAAAATTTCGATGCAGTTTCACCATGAGGAGGGGAATTGTTGATTATATAAAATTGGTTACAAAACAATGTAGGTAAGCAGGTTTGGTAAAGAGTTTTTTTTTTTTATATATATATTTTCCTGTAGAGCCAAATTTCTTTAATGAAATTTATGTTACTTGGATCAGTATTTTCAAATAAGTCATTTAAGTAGGTCATTTAATAGGTCATTTAAGTTATCCGATTTGTAGTATTTGTTTCAGGTTTGCTGAAAGTTATAGCAAATTTAGTAGCATGTGTTTTAACAGTGAATGGTTCCTGGCATGGGACACATACTGGCAATTTCTCATTTTTTAGATGTTGGCAGGTTATGTATGTATGTCCTATATGGAATCTGGCTTGTACCACTTTCTCTCTCCTTATCTTTCTGTAAATTGGCTGTCTTTCACTAATGATTGGTTGGATATTGTGTAATTTGTTGTTTTGACAGTTGTTCCCTAACTGCTGCCATTTTCTTTAATGGTCCTGTTTATGGTGGGTTGGAAGTTGATGTGTGGAACCTTTACATTCGAGAGCGCGATTCTTTTGCCATTTTCTCAGCTTTTCCATTCCCTTGGATGCCAATATGGTTTGGTATCCAGCATAAGACTATTACAGCAGCTTTTTTCTTTATAGAGTTAATCCTATTTAGTAATTTATTTATTAAGGGGTTTCCCATGTTTTTATTATTCAGAGATGTAAGTACAGATAGATTCATCATCTTCCCAGATTCACTATCTGACTCACTGGATTCTATAATATCTAAAGCCAAGTGTCTGGCCGAGGTTTCTGCACTGAAGATTGAGACTTTGTCAGGCAATTGTTTCTGCATCGTTATATTAAGCAATTAACAATGTTGTTAATTTTTATGTTGAAAAGAGTGACAGACAGAATGCAACCTTGTGGAAATCCTTCTTGGATTTTGAGGTCTGAGATAGTTAATCCTACATGGACTTTGAAACGTCTATCTGACAAAAGTAACTTATCAAATTTAATTTGAGATTGTATAGGTTTTTCATGACTCCATGTTGTCTCATAGGCCTTTTCTACATCAAAGAAAATGGTTATTGTGTGTTCTTTTTTATAAAATCCTCTCTAATGAATGTTTCTAGGCAGACTATGTTGTCTGTGGTGCCTCTTTTATGTTGGAATCCACTCTGGAAATTGGTAATTAAACCATTAGTTTCAAGGTACCAGTTCAATCTTTTATTTACTATACTTTCTAGGGTTTTGTATAGTCAACTTATTAATGTTATGGCTTGGAAGTTTTTGGGGCCTGATTTGTCTTTATCTGATTTTGGTATAGGGAGTGCAGTAGCTTGTTTCCAGCTCTTTGGGAGTTTGCTCTTAAACCATATTTCATTAAAGATGTTTAACAGATATTTTAAGGATTTTAGAGGAAGTTGTTTAAGACATTCATGATGAATTTCATCTGGGCCAGTCGCTGTATTATGTGATTCACTTATGGAATCTATAAATTCATTTAGGGTAAAAGGTTGGTTGTAATTGTTGTTGCAGTTAAAGTGGAGCTTATTTTTCTGCATCTTGCTTAACTATTTGGAATTGCTGTTTGTAGTTTTCACTGGAGGAATTTTGTTTAAAGATTTCAGCAAATAGATTTTTGGACATTCTTTTTGCTTGTTATTTTGAGAAAGAGGATTTAGAGGAGGAGATAGATTTTTTGCCAGCAATTTTCCTTATCATATTCCAAACTTTTTTTGATTTGGAATAGAAGTTTATTTTATTTATGTTATCTCTCCAGGATTTTCTTTTAGCTTCTTTGATGATTCTGCATATTTTTGCTCTATTTAGTTTAAGCAGATTTAAATTATGGGTTGTAGGTTGGGTATTAAATTTTTGTAGTGCTGTTCTACATAATCTTATTGCCTTTTTTAAACTTTCATTGAACTATGATCTTTGATGTTTATTTGATTTAGTGCTTTTTGCTATATATTTTCTTGTAATTGCTCTTAATGTTTTGGAGAAATATTCAATAGATGTTTTTTTTTGTCGGCTTTGTTAGTTTTTGACAGCATTGGTCTTTATATTTCCTCCAGTTTGCTTTGTTTTATGAGTTTTTGCTTGTCCAGTTTATGTTTAGTGAGTGAGTGTCCATAATTTCTATATTCTCTGGTCTGTTAGCGCTTTGTTTCTTGTCATGTTTTGTTCTTCGGAGGTCTTATGTTTCTGCTTGTCTGTTTGGTCTTGTTTCCTTTGTTATTCCATTAGGTTTTTTGGGAAATTTTTGTCTGGATGATGACCATTCTGTTATTTGAGGTGAGATAGAGTTTTGTCCATCTATGTCCATTTCCCTTGGTTCTTCACTGATGTTCTGGGTTGTGTTATTTCTTTTACAAACCTTTTGTTTCTCTTATGAATGTTTAGAGAGTTCTATTTCTTGAAGGATTTGTTTTACTTTGAATTGGGGTTTTTAGAGTCATTTGTTTTATACTTATAGATTCTTTTTTGTTCACGGTTGACAGGATAGGATTTGTTTTGACTATGTTGGTTTATGTGTGGAATACTAAATTTTAGTAATCCTATTAGTTTTTTTAATTTATTAGACTTGGTTTCTTATTGTGTTGTTCTCTTCTATGTCATTTTGGTGATTTGTTATTTTAGTAGTATTTGTGTATTATGTTGAAAGTGAATTAGTCTCAACCTGTTTTCTAGCTTCTTGGAACAAGATGTTTTGTGTATATTTTATTCTTAATATTTGCTTTTCCTTTTCCCAGATGTTACACGCTTTAGAATCTGCCAAGTGGTTTTATTTGCAGTTTGTGCATAAAGGAGAGCCTTTCACAGGCTGACTCTTCATGATCAGTCTCAAATTCCCCACGTTTCGACAGACTGATACTCTTGTATATTAATGTCATAGATGACCAAATTTCTGACCTTTGCGACATTTACAGGGATTGGGAATGTATGGCTCTACTTTGGATATTGTGTATCCTATTTTTATTTCTTTCCATAGGGTAACTTTGTTGAATGTCAAAATGTATGTGTTTATTGATGTGCCATTTCTTTTTATTTGTATTTTTTGACATCTGTTACACCTTGGTTTTTTAGGATGTCATCATTTTTAATTTCTTCCAGTGAACAGAGTGACAGTTCTGGGCATTTTATTACTCTCTTAGAGGAATTAAGAAATTGGTGTGTGTGTGTGGGGGGGGGGGCTTTACTTTCATGTCATTTTTATTTTTATTTTGAAAAAAAAAAATATTTTAGATTGATTTTTACTGTGTTTTCTGTGTCTTTTTTGGTTTTTACTTAAATCAGAAGAGTTGCCTTTATTTTTTTGTACTGATTTTGGTTCTCATGGCCGACATAATCTTTTGTAAGACAAAAGGTGGCACTTCTGTTATTTCACCAACTAATGATTCTATGACTATGAAAATTGGAAATTGTTTTTTTTTTCCTGATATTTCATTGTCCCTTTCTGTTTCAGAGTTTTCATACTGTCTCTTGGACCATTTATGAGAGTTAAATGATTTTGTATTTGCCATCTGTGCTCCCTACCTGCCTCAGAGTTCCTTCTTAAGGGATGCTATCAGAGGGCACTAATCACATTTGCCCTGATCTGCCAGGGCTACACAGATAGTATAGTCATGATGAAAGTGGATATGAGCACCTGCATTCCCCCACCATATCTACACAAGTATAGTATGGTGTAAGGATTCACAGCCATGTTGTAGCCATTCTCTTTCATCCCAACTAGCCCTTGCCACTATGTGACTAGCCAATTGGATTGGATTGCAATATTCCATCCACCTGTCTATCCCAGGTTGGGGTCAAAGTGGCGTGTTGTGGAAACTCCTGGCCATTTTATACCAGGTCAGGAGCCACCAGGACTCCATCTCCAGGCATCATGGGCCACCACCCACGACAAACAGGTGACCTCATTGATGGGGATTTATAGTTTTGGGGAATTGGTTTTCATGTGTTCTTTATATATTGCAATTTTATAGATATTTTTGTATGGATGGATAGTTTAGTATTTTGTGTAAACAGTTTGTGGATTATGATTTTAGTTGGTAGCTTAAATGGTACCCATTTTTTTTTTTTTTTTTTTCTCAATAGATTGTATGGAAAAAACTATATTTTTCCTGAAAGTATCATCCTAGGTATAAACGGGTAGATTGTAGCTGACAGCATGTAGGTGAAGTTTTCCTCATACAAACAATTAGTTTCTAATCCATCTTGCTTCCTATACTATGACTGGTAGTAGTTTAATGTTGTACCCAGGACATTGGTGAACGTGTTTGGTAAAAAAAAAGAAAAAGAAAGAAAACACATGATTACAGTTTAGCTTCATGCCCAAGATGTGGATGCAGTTTAATATCATGCCCAGGACAGACAGTAGCATATGAAGTCAAAGGACTAAACAGAAACACTGTAATTCTACCCCTATCTGAAAAAGCTCAGAAAAAAGTAAAAATAAAACCTATAGAAATACATAATGACCAGCAATGCAATAATGAAGAATTTGTTATTTATGTCTAAAAATAAATTTTCTTTAACTATTAGTTTAAAAATGTAATTTTTTATTCTATATATGTTTATTAAACTTAGTATAAATAATAAATTTGTAGACATTAAGGCAATACCAAAATAA
This sequence comes from Acanthosepion esculentum, assembly GCA_964036315.1. Taxonomy (NCBI): domain Eukaryota; kingdom Metazoa; phylum Mollusca; class Cephalopoda; order Sepiida; family Sepiidae; genus Acanthosepion; species Acanthosepion esculentum. Next base: position 99,309,098 of record OZ038496.1, on the reverse strand, counting down.
AAAATATAGCATAAATGTAATTTGAGTTAGATTAATGTGATAAGAAAAACATTTATTCTAACAGTAAATTTTAGAAAAGTTAAAATAATGTATTTTTTTAGGCAAATGACAGTTTCATTGTAATTCTGAAATTTTTCTTAGAGGCAAGGGGAACAAATTATGTAGGGGGGAAAAAAAGATTTGTTTTTAAAATAATAAAAACTTAAAATAATAACTTACATTTAATTACTGAAATAAGTATTAGTTATTCTTGTTTACAAGAATCTGTAAATAAATGCAGGAAAACAGACATGTGAAAAAAAAACAAACAAACACCCATACCGATGAATCAGAAAACAGTGCTTTGAAAACAAAAACTGACTGAATGGGAGACATTAAATTAGATTAATTTATAATAGTCTTTTGATATTGAATAGTACTCAGTCAAAGTAAGATATCAGAATTATGTCCTTTCTGTACATCCATAACAAAAATAATCTAACAGTTGTTAAAAAGAAAAAATTATATAAAATTCTTTTAAATAGGTTCACATTCAAAAATGGTATTAAACTTGACATTTTTCAATTCTACAGACATGTCTTTATTTAATAAAGGCAACTCTTGTGATGAACAGCAATGGGATGAATTTCAAAATTGCACTGAAAAATTACAAATAATTTTTAAAAAAATAAATGTTAAATGTAGATATTTTTTCTGTCCAATCTGAAAGAAATTATTTTTACTATATTTATTTTATTACATTATACAAGCATGTAATAATTCAAGAAAATTCAAAAAAAATTTTTTTTTTTAATTTTATCATTTATTGAATTATTTTTGGTAAGATGTAGGACAAATTTTCCATATATTCATGATTGATATTGCATAAGCTTTTTACTGAAATATCTTCAGGGATTTTTCTTTATAAAACCATAAAAAATTGAGAGAATGCCCACCATATTAAAAAGTACACACAAGATATCAAAAAGGTGTGTGAAATATAAACTCCACCAAAAAAAATATTTTCCCAAAGATTTTTTAATAAAAAATTCTATTAATTATACAATTAATTATTAATGAATAAGTCCTGAAAGTTTCGATTGAATTATATAATTTCCTGATTTTTGGCAAAAATTTTAAAACAAGGCGTAGCAATTTTTTGCTTTCATTTTGGAAAAAGAAAAATTATCCATTTTGATGGTACCTTGTTATTAATAAAAGGAAAAACCAAATATTTTTTTGATTATTAAATTATATTTTTTTATATTTTTTAATCCTTTTTAAAACCTTTTAAATTTTTGGTTAAAAATTACTTTTCTTGTGTCAGTTGATCATAAATTCTTCATATGCCATGTACCTTCAGAACTTAGGTAGTAATGACCCTCCACTTCCCTTGTAGCTCTCAATAAATTTTGTCTTTTTCTTATTTCTCTCAGACTGTTCTGCCATCCACTTGCTCAAGCCCATTAAGTATGTCACATATTGCTTTCCCTTGTCCCTCTTTCCCTCTATCTGCCCTGTAAGTATCAGATTTTCCAAGCTCTCCTTCCTCATTACGTGTCCCATAAATTTCAACTACCTCTTCCTGATGTTATGTATAAGTTTCATTTTTGTTTCCATTCTCTCCAAAATGTCATTGTTGTTCACACGTTCAGTCCATGGTATCCTTAGTATCCTTCTGTAGAACCACATTTCTGTTGCTTCAGGTCTCTTCATCCATGAGGAGACTGCCCAGCATTTGCTGCCATACAGGAGAACAGATATCAAGTAACAGTTCAGTACACTTTTCTTTGTTTCCAATGAAATTTTTCTGTCTCTTAATACTCTGCTTAACTTTTGGAATCCATCTTTGGCCATCTCAATACATCTTCAGATTTCAGTGTCACACTTTCCATCCTCTGTTAGAATACTTCCCAGATATTTAAATTTCTGCACCTCCTCCATCTTAGTATCCCTGAACTTACATTTTGAGCTCATCTTTTTGCTGATGACCATGCATTGTCTTCTTGTAATTTACACTTAGTCCCTTCTTCTTGCTCTCCTTTGCTACGTTCTGTAAGAGGTTTTGTAGTTTCCTTTGAATGTCTGCTATCTGCATATCTTGTAGTTTCCTTTGTATGTCTGCCATCTAAATATCTTATGTTAAGATTGTGGCCACCATTGATGAATCCTGGTAGGATTTCCAGTTCATTCAGGATTACCTTGCTGTATAGCTTGAATAAGTCTGATGAGAAGACACATCCTTGTCTTACACCCCTTTCTATCTTTGTATATCTGCTGAACTAATTTTTTTGTGCGTATGTAGGCAGTTTACCGCCAGTAGAGATTTTTGATTACTCTAATGTCTTTTCCTGAATATGTCAAGGTGGCTGAGCAGATCTTTGTGGTGTACTTTGTTGATTGCCTTTGCGTCGTCTATAAAACACAGGTACACATTCTTCTGCACTTGTATTGCTCTTTCTGATAACATTCTGAGCATGAATATCGCATTCCTTGTTCTGGTGTCTTTAACGGACATGCACTGTTCTTGTCCTATCTCTGGACTGATTCTGTTATGTTATTCATCAGAATTTGGATGATAAATTTTGTTATATGTCTCATTAGGCTGATTGTTTGGTGAAGTTAACATTCATTTGCACCTGGTTTCTTATGCAGTGCTATGAAAATAGATCTGCTTAGGTCTTCCGGTTTATCACCACTGTTGTAGATTTCATTTATTATTTCTCTCATCTTGTCTGTGTCGAAATCATGTAAGGCTGCCAGCATCTCAATTACAATTCCGTCTGGCCCTGCCGCTTGGTTCAATTTTGCCAGCGTAGATTTCACTTCGTTTTTTAGTATTTCTGTGTTTTTCCGGTTGTTCTCTTTCATCATGGAAGAGATCTCCAATATATTTGTTCCATCACTGAAGAATTTTTCTTTCTCTAATATGAGCATTCCGTCCTTGGATTTTATGCAGCCTGTTGATGAACATGTCTTCTGTCCTGTTAGATCCCTTATTTATTTATGCATATCTTCTTTATCTGTGATACTCATTCTCTCTATTTCTGAACATTTTTTATTGAGCCATTCCTTTTTAGCTTGTTTGCATTCGTCCCTTATTTCATTATGTAGTTTTCTGTATTCCATTCCATGTCTTAGCATTGTTTTCTCTCTCCTTTGCATCATATCAAGTATCTCATCTGTGATCCATTTGTTTTTTCTTTGTTAATTCTCCTTTCAGATAATGTCATTTGTAGACTACTTCGAAGAAGATTAAATGCCGAATCAACGTACATTGTAGTTTTCTTTTAATAGCACACAAGTCCAGATACTTTCTGACCAAACATTGTATATTATGGATACTATTGTCTCAAGAAAAAAAACAAATTTTTCAATGAATAATGAATTTTTACAAGAAATGTTTTCATGTTTTTTGTATTTTAATTATAATATAAAGTTTAAAATCTTTTAAAATTCTGTATTAATTTGTCGTGGGTAGGGGTTGTTAAATAAAACTACATTTACAAAAATAAAATGGAAAAGCTTACTTCAATTCAGTGAACGCCAGTATTTTCAAAAGAATTGTGAACTTTTTTTGTATATATAAACATGCCAATTTTTTGTAAATATGGATTTTTTATAAACAACATTATTGGAAAATAAGTGCAGTAACTATAGTCAATTTTAAAATTTAAGATTTGCCAATATGGCCAATTTTAGTGATTTACAAAAAAAATGATTCCAATCAATTTAAATTTGGTTTGAAATACAAGAGCAAAGTATTTTACTTATTGGAAATATTAAATTTAATCTATTACCTTGGAATTAAAACTTCAATAAAAGCTTCAAGAAAGATTTCCCATTTTTAAAACTTAGTTATTGCCTTTTGGGGGTGGGACAGTACACCTATAAAAAAGTATTTTTTTAAATTATTAATAGTGCAGAGATTTAACAAGCAGAGGCACCTTTGTTACGATTTGCTATGATATACTTAATTTTCTAGTGTCTATTCCAGTTGGTATGATACTCAAATGGAAACATCTTAGACTAATGTTATTTTCCTGGTTTCAAAACCAGATACAGGCCAAATATGGAAATAATTTTTTTTAATTAATGTTTTTACATTGGGGAAGGAAAAAAATTTTTCCTGGGGAATGTATTACTTTTTGAACAATCAACAAAAAAAAAAAAACATATTCCAGACTGATAGGAAAAAAAATAAGCCTCTTGGGAGAGATGCATGGACACATCTAAAAACATATTCAGTCAAGATAGTAAATTTAGTCTTAGAACATTACTTTTCAAAATAATTGAATTTTTACTAATCTTCAATGTTTGACTATCTCACAGACAATAAAAAATGTGACAAAAGAGAAAGTCACTTACCGAGAAAAAGGGCATGTGTGTTATATACAATATGCCAAAAACAAAGTAACCAAAAAGAAACAAGTGAGTCGCAAGTGTTGCCATAAATGCATCTCGGGTATTCTAATATTGTGTGTCCTCTCCCACCTGTCAACCAATGAAAAAATTGTTCCGTGGTTGGTGTTCTCAAATTAGAAAAGTTGTTTATTTTTCTGCCTCATCCGTCAGCTTGTGTATTGGGATTTGTGACACTGGACCTGCAATTTGTGATTTTGACATTTCTTTCTGCCCTTGGATCTTTGTGTTTGGATTTGTGATTTGTTTATTTTATTGTGGAATGGGCTGCCATATCAGTTTTCCTTCCCTATCCTATTTCCTTTTTCTCTGTGAGATTCATGGCAACTTGTCAATTTCAGTCAAAGTGTTTATAACCTCTAAAAAAGAAATAAGAGATAAAAAATGGATGAGGGAATAAAAAAAAATGAAAGAAAAAGCCTTTATTATGAAAAATATAGGTTATCTCCCATTGGTTGATAAAACACCCTGATAGGAAAATGAGTCTATTTATCTGATAATAATGTGTAAGGCCCAAATTTAGGCATTTTAGACACCAAAGCTGAGAGGCTTCAAGACCAGCAAGGTGGATGGATGTGATTTACCCTCCTCCAAAGAACAGGCAATGCTGTTCATGAGCAACCTGAATAATTCTTCGACAAGCAGCCATCAGAAGAATGTGATCAACATCAGGTAAGCGTTTTAATCAATTTCAAACAGATACACATATTTGGATTTCGTCCCCAATGCCATGACATTAACTGCTAAAGAAATATATTTAGCAATTCTTTCTTCTTATTTTCGTCGTATAATGTATTACTTATATAAAGTATGCTTTTTAAAATGTTTAGTTGTCTTTTGTTCATCTGTCATGATTCATATGGAAACTGCTAATTTTTCAATATTATTTATAAAATACACACACACACACACACACACACACACACACTTAGTGAAATCCTTTATGGACATTAGAAAAAACTGACTTCATTCATCCCACCCTAAAAACTTTTTAGTTTAGATCTAGCTCTGATAAAATTTCTTTGAATAATGGCTGCGATTTTGCGATTGGGTACATCACGCTTCATGTAAAATCTTGTTTTTTCCAAGTGAACAGAATACTTACTTTGTTTAGGTCCTCCAAAGAAAACCTAAGGTTTAAAATATATATTTAAAAATAAAATGTCTTTCTTAAAGCTTTTTAGTTTTAATTTCAAGCTAATTGAATTTAATATTTTCAATAAGAAAAACACTCTGCTGTATTTCAAAACAAATTTAAATTGATTTAAATGAGTTTATTTTTTGAAATCACGAAAAATGGCTGATTTTAACTATATTTACAATTCTCTCAATTAAAAAAAATCTTTCAAAAATAAAATACTTCTCTGAGACGTTGTTTGAGAAAAATTAGCCAAGTTTAATTAATCAGATTTGATACAAATATTACCTCCATTTAGTTTATATCACAGAAAAGCATTTTTAACATGGAATTCAGTGTTTTTATGAAGTGTTGACAACTATCTTAGAGTTGCTTGGAATTTTTTTCTACAGGGGATATATCTGTAAAAATTACTTGATGAATATAATGTGAGCGCCATCTTTTATATAGCTTTTAACACGCCAGTAATCTTAAAAACTTATGAAAATATCCCAAGTAATATAATGCTTTATTGAATTTTAGGTACTGTGGCTTTAAATTTACTCGAGTTACCGCTCTTATTTTCTGATAATGTCATGTATGGATGTCTGTATTTACAAAAATGAGCAAAAAAACTTAAATTCCTTTAAAATGCTTGGAGTGGGGGAGGTCACTGAATTGTCATAAGCTTTTATGATTAATATAGTTCTTACTTCATAACAATATTACCTAAGCCCTACAAATTTTAAAAGATTTAAAAATTTATAAAATTATCATTAATTTTTTAAAAAATGAAAACAATTCTTGTAAAAATTCATTATTCATTGAAATTTTTTTTATTCTTAAGAATAAAAAAATAGTGTCCATAATATATCTCATTCATAAATGCAATTAAAAGATTTTCTAATTAAATAATGTATTAGTTTTATCGCATGTTTTATTTTACAATTCAGAGTAGATTTCTGGTTCTGGTTTTACAAAAAACATTGATTTAAATTCTTCAAGGACTTCTGCTTATAACTAATATAAACATTAAGCTCTACAAAAATGAATTTCTCAAAAAAAGAAAGGTTTCTAAAATAATTTCATTCATTTGTGAATAAGTCCAGAAAATCTCATTAAAATCTGACAATTATTTGATCTTTGCAAGAATTTTCAAATCAATATTGTTTGGTTTGGTTCACAATCTATGAACCTCAATGTGTTATTAATGCCAGTAATATTTTTTTTTTTTTTCAAAAAATATGTTGCTGGTAATAATCTTTTCCAAAAATGTATTCCTGGTATTAAAACCTATTCTTTTTTTTTTACACTTTCATAGAGTTTTGATCCCAGTATATTTTCCCATAGCTGGATCCCTAACAGTTACTATCACCCCAGGTCAGGTTGGGCCTGGGAACACCAGAGGCGGTTCCACACTCCTCAAAACCTCCTGGTCAGAGGACTTGCTGCCAAATGTAGTTTATCGTGATACGCAGGACACCAAATCAATGTTTTTAACTGCTAAAAGACAGTGTTCATTGATAAATTTACAGGCATAAACAATGCATCCAAGATGCAATGTCAAAATCAGAAATCCCATTAAGCAATCAGCATGGGATCAGATGGGGCTGCTGCAATGACAGGGAGAAACAATGGCGGCAAGACATACTGTTTAGGTCCAATCCCTGCATGGTGAATGTGCACTGTGTTGCCCATTACCTGGACTTCTGCAAATCTCAAACAGCAGATCTCAAAGAGCATCAACAGATACTGACCAATCTGTTTTATCCATTCCATGCTAGTCCAAAACAAGCAGCCAAAATAAAAAAAAATACAAAATTTGCTGAAAGATCCAATGCTCACTCACAAAGAGCTGCATTCCATTCGATGGTTATCGTACTAAAATGCTCTTCAGACTGTACACAGATCAACTAATAGCCTGCTAATAGACATCACTGAAGTGTACCAGAATATCTGCAAAGACCGAAAGATAAACAGTCAAAAAGTGAAATAATTCAAAATAGAAGTTCATCAACATCACTGCACCCTGGTGAGGAATGTCATAGCCCCTGTTACTCTCTTATCCCAGTTCCTGTTAAAAGAAAATGTGGATGTAGCTTTAATAAAAGTAAAGCTAGATTTTGTCATCAAGGGCCTGAAAAAAATTAAGGAAATGTTATCTCCTAATGTGACAATATTAGGCAGAGACATCCAGGGCAGCAGATACAAGGGTGAGCATTAGATCACAAAGGCCACATTCAATCTGGAACAACTAAGTAACATGCACTCGAGGTTTTCAAACACCTCTCTGCCATGTGCATTGAAGGAAGAGGAGATGAAGGTATATGGAGAAGAGGAATTGGAAATTCTAATTGCACGCTATGAACATGAGCTAACCCACAAATGGAGAGGATTGCCAGAAGACTACTCAGTCTTTCATCAATGCTGTTGACTCTCGTCTGGAGTGGGACCTGCAAAAGAAAGTTGTCAAAGCACAACACTAGCCTAGAAACAGGCTGTAGAAGTTTTGGGCGTTGGTGACAAAATATCATTTAAATGATTTCCTTAACCTCACCATCCTTGCTCAATTGGCCACCATCTTGTCCGTGTATACAGCTGGCTATGAAGGAGAGTTCTCTGCTCAGAAAATCATCCTCAACCCTCATCAGAACAGGCTGTCATTGGAACATCAAGAGCAGCTTCTTAAGGTCAACTTGGTGTCCAGTTTGAAGAGGTACTGGCCAAACAAAAAGGAGTCAAGTAGAGAAAGCGGTATACTATGAAGTAAAAGTAATCCTTCACAAATGCTATTGAGTTTATTCACATAAATCTGCTCATAAACATACCTGCATCATTTGATCTTCCTCAATATACTTTCCACTATTTTAGTTAAGTTCTATTGTTGTGCTAAATGTTCCCTAGGCATTGATTGGGTTAATTTTTTCATCAATTAAAATCACTTTTGATTTAGTTGATTATTTTCAGACTAAGGGATCTTGGTGACAATTTCTAGACTGTCAAAGAGGTGAGAATGTTTTGTTCATGTGTTAAAATCAGCCATCTTCTTATTAATTTATTTATTTTGGTGCCGAATCAAATCAAAAAGTGTCTGACCATCACCATCATGGATCTTTTCCAAATTTTATACATTTATAGAGCTTCATGATATGAATTGAATGGTGCCTATTTTACAACTCTAGGCCAAAGGGTTCCAGAGATATGACCCTTTGACCCTTTGCCAAAAAGGTGTATTTTGGAAAATAGTCACAAAGTTTAAATATCAATATCTTGGTTGTTTTTTCACCTAAAAAGCTAATTTTTTTATACCATTTTAAAGTACTTGGATAGATATATTAAATGTAATCTAATTATTTTTTTGTTTAGAGGTCAAATAAAATATTTTGACCATGACCTTAACCTTTGACCTTTAATTACTCAAAAAGCCTATATTTCATTTTCTTTTTAAACTTGACATTTTTCTGCCTTATGGCAAGATATGTACAAAGTTTTGTTGTGGACTTTTGACAATGGTCTGGGTTACAAGGATTTTACTGAGTTGGGCCAAATTCAAAATGGCATATTTTGGTATTTGCCACTGTATTTTCATATCTCCCAATATGGTCAAGTTGTATATCTTTAGAATGATCTTATAATGCTGATTAATATTCACACAAGAAGCATGGTCATAAAAATCAACAAAATTTGTGTTATTTTTTGTCAAATGTTGACCAATTAATTGTTAACCACTAACATCATTTTTTGCATGTTTTCATTCATGAGATATTGATAATTAAACTTGTGACTATTTTCCAAAATTCACCTTTTTGGCACAGGGTCAAAGGGTCATATCTCCGGAACCCTTTGGCCTAGAGTTGTAAAATAGGCACCACTCAATTTGTATCATGAAGCTATGAATGTATCAAATTTGATAAAAAGAATTCTGTTAGTGATGATCAAACTGTTGTTGATTTGACATGGAATAACTGTTACTTAGGTGCTCTATCACCATTTTATTTTTACTTGAATTTGTGCAATGTTCTGTTCACATGTAATATACTCATCACCGCTATCTTATTTGATAATTTATTTTTCTGCTATTACGTTGTTACAAAATACAAAGGATATTTTCCTTGTATCATACAAATGTGAAAGTTGGATGCATCGCTGATTAATTAGTCCCATATTTCTAAGCTGATTCAAGAGAAATTACTTTAATTTTGTAAAAGAAAGTTTGCCTAATTTGCTTTTTATAAGAAACCAAAATCAACATATCCAATTAAATCTAAAAAAACAAAAAAAATAACTTTGTCAATTTAAAAAAAAAAAACTTCTGTTCTGAAAGTTTAAAAAAAAAAAAAAAAAACTTGTCATAATTCCCTCAAAAATATAATTTCTTAATTGAACTATGATTAAATGCAAATACTGTTTTTGTTTTGAATTTATTAATTTAAAAAAAAACTTTTTCTTCCTGTTTTATCTTAAAACACTCATTGTTTGAAGTTATTTAATTCAGTGGGTTCAATAGTAAGCCCCCTTGCTGTTCCATTAGCAGCAGTAACAATAAGTCATATATCTTGTGTAAAAACTTTATTCCAACTCCAATATATAACAATAAAGTAATAATTAAGAAAAGGGACATAACTGTGTGTAATCAGCATCATCATCATAACTTATTTTTAATAATTATTTTCTATTTTATATGCCTTTATCAAAATTTTATTTTTATTTATTTAATTATTTATACAATCAAGAAAGATGAAAATATTTTCCCAGAGTTTACTTTACCTTATAAATAATTTTTTTTGCCTGCTGTCAGTGAGGACATTTTTTATATCTGTGGTTTAATAGATGCTAGCATTTAGGTTCATTCTTTTTTCTTTTTGGTAGCAACGTTCATGACATTTTTATTTTAGATTTGTTTTTTTTAGTGCTCACATCCGGCCAACATATTTAATGAAATTTGTGCATCAGAAAGAGCTCTTGATAAAGGTTGTATAACAGCTTCCCTAGATCTCGTTCAGATTCATGTGTGCAAGGATGGGGGAGGGGCAAAGGGGGAATATTGCATATTGAAATTTTTGAAATGCGTTGGGATCTGGCTTTGTAGTGACCATTTTGGAATTTGTTTTGTATTTGGGTGGTGTTTAGGAAATATCCTTGTTCCATGCACCCCAGATGGAAGAGAAGACATTGGTTCCTGACTGGGTTGATGGGTGTGACATGGTGGAGGGGGTAGGTTGATGCAAGACAAGTGTTTTGGTTGCAGTGTAATACAATGGACATGTGAACGGTGAATCCAGTCAGTTTTGCCATTTTTGTTTTTGACCTGAATTACTTTGTCATTAGTTTTGGTGACCTTGAAGGTATCAACCCAAGGAAGGTGAGATGAGCAAGCAATGCCCACTTATGGATGGTGAAGTAGAATTTTGTCAATAACTCATATTGGGTCCTTGTACACAAGGAAGTGATTCAATTTGAAATCCAGTTTTGTGGTCAGCTTCAACATTAGTGACATGTTGGTAAACTTGTCAGTAAGATGTTAATTTACATGCCATAAGGCTGCAGGGCTGTGATTTGCAAGTTTGTCATGGGGTAGTTCAGGCAAACTGATGTTGGGTAGTCAACCAGTAATGATGTAGTGAGTTGATACATGGGGGTAGCACTGTTGACAGTAACATTCATAGAAGAAACAGATTCAAGGAGGGTGGTTCACTCATAGTTTCTGTCTTCACACAGCATGTAGAGAGTGTTTTTAATTGTGTGATGTTGCCACTCAAGGTTACCTGAGCTTTGTGGCTGTCAGGAGCGGTGTAGTTCTTGTGTGATTGATGTCAGCTTGCAAAAGTTTCTGAACACCTCTCTCATGAAGTGGGTTCCACAGTCAGAGGATACAATGCATGGTACTTCCCAAAAGGAAAGAAAAAAGGATATAAAATCCACAGACAGCATCAATTGTACAGTTTCTGGTGCAAGGTCTGAGAGTGAAATTGTGACTGAAACTGTCAAGAATGGTTAGGATATAGTGCTTAACCTTTGAGACAAAATCAATGTAGATGATCTGAGATGGTCTTTTCCCTTGCTTATAATGACCAATAAGCCAATACTAGTGTTTGCTGTAGTTACTTTTTCGTTAGCACATATTTCACAAGAATTGACATACGCCTTGATGTCATGATTTTTGATCTCCCACCAGTAGCTGGATAGAAGTTCAGGTATACAAGTGACACCTGAGTGGTTGATATAATTATGGGCTTGATATTGATATTTGGGACGGAGTTTGTATGACATGACTAACTTTGGTGAATGTTTACTATTCCTCAAGATGGAGGTGCTGGGTTCTAGACAGAATTAGTGGATATGTTTCATGAGAAAGGGAATCTAGTGGTAATCAGGATCAATATGAAGTTTCTCATGAAATCATTTGTCTGGAGAGTTCTCATGATTCTCAATAGCGCATCGTCAGTTGACTGTTCAGTAATGTTATTAATGTGGTCACTAATTTTTTCTCTGGGGATAGTTGATGTGGAATGATAGGCAAAGAACGCGTCCGTAATATGCTTGTGGTATTGGGTGGTTTGTGGTGTATGCATCTCAGGAATTATCTGTAAACCATTGATTTCACCAAGACACCATAATGGAACATAAGTATACAGGCCAGAAGATTGAATTTTGAATGCTTTTCCTGCTGGGGTTAGGGTCAGGCAACATTTTGTTTTTCTTTTGACCATGGCTTCTACTGATCATGTCAGACCATATGTTTGATTCACATTTGATGAATTCCAAGACAAACTTATAGCATGAAATCTCCAACCACTATCAAATATTGGCATTGTTGAACTCACGCTGGTCCAAATAAGTTGTGGTTGGTGAAGGGGTGGTTTCAATACCTGTGGTTGGTGAAGGGGTGGCTTCGGTATGGGCCATTTTATTGCATATGCTTCATGTTCAGCGGTGGACCAATTTTGTTCTGTAGGGCTAAAAGTATGTGAAGCAACTGCTATGATCTTTTCTTCCATTGTTATCTTCCTGCATTAGGATGCATCTGCACATGACGCCGCTGGCATCGGTGGTAAATGTGAAGAGTTGGGTGAAGTCAGAAAATGATAGGATTAGAGTTGCTTCTTTATTTTCTCAAGAGCCTTGTTGGCTCATTCAGTCCATGTAAATTGTCTGTTGACCCTGTTTAGCTTGCGAATGGGAGCTATGATACTGGAGAATGTGTCAAACCTTATCCACTTGTGTAGATGAATCTTGAGGAATTGTCAGATCTACATCAAATTACCAATGAGGCTTTGCAATTCCTTTATTAACATTGGGGGCTTCATTTCTATGATGGCACGGATGTATTCAGGATTGGCCCGGAATCCTCTGCTGTCCACTATGCATCCAAGGAATTTTAACTCTGCTGCAAGGAAAGTACATTTATTTGGATTCAGCTTCAGTCCAAATTTGCAAAGGGCGATGAAAAGTTGTTCCAGTCTGCTCAAATGTCTTGATGTGGACCAGGTTGTCATCAATGTAGGAGGATATCATAGCACAAGACACGATAGGGGCCAGAGCTGCTATGCAACCGGAGAAGATCTGTCTGGTGGGTGTAAAACTGAAGGCTAGACATGTTTACTGGTAGCATCAGTCCTTCTATGTAAATTCTGTTTTATGGTAATCACATTTGTTGATGGCAATTTGCTAGAAACCATTGTGGAGATCAAGTGACATGAAATATTTGTTACCTTTGTTTATTTTGTTGAATAAGTGATCAATCCTTGGCACTGGGTAGAAGTCAAGATTGCCTAGATCCTCATTGGGCTACTGAAGCCTTTTGTCAGGATGGGGATCTGTACGGTATTGGCAAATGTTTCCCTTAGTTAACTGCTAAGCTCTTAGGCTTCATAAAACAGAAGCACATTTTCTGGAAAGCAGCAGTTTGGCATCTTGCTGTGTTGACTGCACAACAGGATCGCAATGTGTTACAAAGGATTTCTGTTTGTTTGTTTGTTTGGGGTTTTATGGCATATCAACCACTATGGGTTATTTAATGCCAGATCCAGTATTTACTAGATATATCAAAAACGTATAGCTGGCAACATCATTGTTTCAAAAACGTATAGCTGGCAACATCATCGTTTCAAAAACGTATAGCTGGCAACATCATTGTTTCAAAAACGTATAGCTGGCAACATCATTGTTTAAATTTTTTTTATTTTTTTTTTCTACTGATTGACCCTAAGCCACCGCTTTCCATCACATTTTAGGGGTAAGGTGTTAGTATATTTAGTGTAGGGTTTGGGTGGGAAAGTTAATTGTAAGTTGTAGTTGTTTTGGGATGAGTTAGATGTGATGGGGCATGACATGACCAACTGATTGATCGGATCGACGGCCTTTTGGTTGGACATAGTTTATCGTAAGACCCAGGACGCGGATGTAGTTTAACGTCAGACCCAGGACGGATTTCTGTTTGTATTACCTAAGCTTTGTTTTGAATTTGTTAGTCCTCCTGGATGTGTAGGATTCCCATATAGAAGTCTTGTTAATGCCCTGCTCAACATGATCCAGTGATTGATTCTGGAGCAGCTGATTTTTCCGTTACTCTTTGTTAGCAGATACCCAACCAATAAGAAGAAAATCCCTTCAGTTTTGCTGCTTTCAATGCTGAGGATGTCAGCATAGCAGATGAGAAGTTTTGCTGTGGCTTCCAGTTCATTGTGGTTTGGATAATTGTGTAACAGTAGATCAATGCTTTGTTTCAGCCAGTTCAGTTTTTTTTTGTCTGGATGCTGGGCTGTAGTCTCACAGTATGATGTTACTCATTGATGAGAGTGGCTTCGGCCTAATATGCAGGTTCATAAGTAGATGTCTTGTTTGGAAGCTGGTATCATCATGACTGTGTGTGTTGTACAACCAGATGCTGCTGTACATTTAAATTCAACTGTTGTGCTCTGGTTGTTGATTAACTATGAGTCGAGTATGTTGTGGCCAAGGATACTTTGACCAATCAGGACTGGTACAGTGGAGGCTGCCACCAACATGTTGATTCCATTGAAAATGGGTAAATCATGATTGTCAATTGCAATGTCAGAATGGGTCATGTGCCTCCTTGCGTCTTTGGGAAATTGGAAGACTAGCACAATGCAGGTGGGGCATTGAGAGTCTAGCATTGCTATGTGGAAAAAGATGGTATTCTTGAAAGTGATTCTGAGAAATGGGGATAAAGGCATAGGTTTTTGGAGGTTGAATAGATGATGGGGAGTGTAGTGGACTGAAGGACGAACAATCACATCTTGTCTGGTCCATACGGAAAATCCAGTACATTGATGGAAGAAAAGGTGTTGATAGTGGGTATTTCATCTTTTGTTGCTGCAACATGAACCTGAACGAGAGGTGGGTGTCAATATGGACGGTTGCATCTATAAACACATGTGCAACCAATTGTATAGTTTCTGCATATATTGGTTTCTAGATTTGGTTAGTGTCTCTGCATGTATGACTGTAGTTTTAACTGAGAATAATTTTGCATTGTGCAGCGTGATGGCTTTTGTTTGCACTTTTGAGTGGGTCAGCTGCCTGCCTTTTTATTGTAGTGGCTACCTTAGGTCATCTAGCACTTTCTTAGGTTGATTTCATAAATGTGATTTGTGTGAGTGTAGTATGCAATGGTGTCATGTCTGGCTGTGTCATCCATTTTGATATGACAGTCAAGATACCATTGGGCATCACTTGCTATGCCACCTGCTCTATAGTGGTTGCCCACTGTAGGTATATATTTGGAAATCCAGGCTGACTTTCTCAATCATCTGCATTATGCCCATGAGAAAACAGTGTCAGTAGACATTTCTGAAATGTTGTCTGCCTTGAATTTGGCTTTTATATGGAGAGCAGCTTCTCTGATAGCATTTTTGAGTCTACCAGCAAAATCTGTCAATTTCTCGCCATTGTAGGTCCCAAGCTTGACCCAGATGGAAGTTGGTCATCTGGCTGCTGTGGGTGGCTACAAAGTAGGTTTTTAGTTGTTTAAAGTTGGATGTATCATGCTGAGAATCTACCATTTGCTAGAAAATGTCTTTGTTGAGCAATTGTTTGATAAATTCCTCTTCCATCCTGTGGTGGGTGGCAATCTCTGGCTTGACATACATCATGTAGGCCTTGTTTAAGTAATGAAACGATTCATATTGCTCCCAGGGTTGAAAGTTTTTATGTTCCTCATGACAGCACATAGGGACTGTTGCTGCATCATGAGCTTGTATTAAGTGAATTTATGGATAGTAAATGCAATCACTGTGTTGTTAGATTTCAGGGTGGTCAACATGTTGTGTAGGTCTGTCTGTATTTCATTGAGCAGCACCTCATCTGGACTTGTTGGCTCAGATTTTATTTTTAATAATGCCAATTTCTGTTCCCTGATGTGGTCAAGGAGTTCAGTGCAAGTACTATCTGAATTTCCTTTGCTGTATGCTTTTTCACCAGTTGTTATAACCAATGTATGGTTGCAAAGGAAAGAAGCAACAAGGATTAAAATTTCATCAACATGTACTGATCAATTTTCAGAATATATACATAATGCTCAATGCCAGCATGTGTAATTATATGAAAAGGTAACAAAATTGTTGATATGTGGTTCTTTAGTTGCCATTGGTAAGGGAAGCAAATTTATTAGGTGTAAGGGTGTTGTTGGTAAGGCTGAGAGTTGATAGATTTTTTAGGTTGGTTGACTGCAGTTACAGTGGTGACAACGAAAGAGGTTTGGAGTGGTTTAGTGAAGTCACATGGTAGCACAAGTGGGGTGTTGTTGGCAGGGTAGATTTATTATCAGGGTTGAATTGACAGCTGTGAGGTGTGTGGACATGTGAGGTCAAGTTGTTGAGCTAAACTGCCTGTTATTGGCAAGGTGTGCTGTTTTATAAGTGTGGTTTAACAGATACTGGCTCCCAGGCTTAATTGGGGGAGGGGGCAACATTCGTGATTGACTATTGTATTTTAGCAGGGATTTGTCTTGTGGACCAGATGTGATGCTCAGAGCCCCTGTGTAGAAGACATTTTTATTTTGGATTTTGCTTTCTTAGTGTTTCCATATGGCTGACATGCCTAGTGAATTTGTGAATCAGAAAGAGATCTTGATAAAAGTAGTATAACACTATGTGTTGTGGGTATAAAATGGTAACAGCCACTGACAGAATATTAAACTGAATGACTGTTGGTCAGACAATTTCTGTTGAATAGATAATTTCCATAAACCATTCCTTAGGAAAGAATAAAAAGAAGCAAGTACAGCACAATTTTTCTCACTTTTTAAACAGATATTTTAGATTTGATTGATTATTGTCTGCATATTTATTTATATCCTTAAATGTAATTCATCGTGGTTGTCTTTTTTGTTCCATGGAGACTGATCTCTTTAGCATCATTAACAAGCATCAGCAAATACTCTAAACCTTTCCTTTAGGAACAATTCAACAGAAAGGTTGAGTCTAGGAAAAAAAAAAAAAATTGTTAGCAAAATATGAAAGACCCTAAAAACATTCCATTTTCAATGTTGTTTTATGAAACTTGTTACAAATATAAATAAGTTAATAATCAAAATGTGTGTCAGGGAGTGGGGAGAGGTTTGTAGTTACTGGAGGGAAATTATACAATTTGGGAAATAGTTTGAAACTTAATTCCATAATTTGAATTTCAGCAAGAAAGAAATTTATTGAGTGAATGCTTTGAACCAAAAAACCTGTCTTCCTGATTGTTGATCTTAAAATGGGAATCTGAGAAATGTTAAGCTGATTAAAACTGACGACAATCATGGGCTTGCTGAAACAAATAGATAAGGTCAAAAATGAAGAGGCCTGTGTTGTGGACAGGATAATTGCAGATGTGTCTGAGGCTAAGTAAAAACCAGGATTTTAAAGACGGATTTTCAAGAAAAGCTCTTGTTACTTGGATGATTGGTCTAACACAATCTGCCAACTCCCATTTGGCCTTGTGTCATACTAAGTAAATAAAGGTAATAGTTAAGATTTGGAAAGATTTTCTGGAAACACAGATAAGCCATAAAGTAAATTTGTTTTTATGAGATTTAGAGGAGGAGACTTTATCAAGACTTTTGCTTATTTCATTTTAAGAAAAATATATGAAACCAACAATGATCAGACTCAAAATATCTGTTAAGATAATGGCAATCACTAAAACAAAAAGAGAGAAAATAATAGTTTAATCGCAAAATGATCCAAACTGCCAAGGGTTGTTAATTATTTGCTTAAATTCTCATATTAGGAAAATATCTATCTATAAAAGAAAAAAAATTATCATTTACAATTAGATTACAATTAAATTAACAAATATTTGGACTAAAAAGACATGTCAAAGTAATTTATTAAAACATAAATGTAAACCTATATGTGCCTCTTCCAGTTCACTCTATGAAACGAGTCTACATATATGTTGTCATACTAGCCTCATAAGCCATTGGTAGGGAGTTATTTATTAGGTGCTCCATACATGTAACCTTATGCCAAACTTGTTTTCAACTTAGTAAATCAAAAACACAGAAGGCATGAGAAGTTAATCTTGCATGTATAAACTAACATATTGAGAGCATCAAAATCTGCTGAGGTAAGTGTTTGACATTTTTTTTTTTAAAGCAGAAATTAGGGTTGATTCAATGAATTTTGACACTGGCATTAAAGTCGTGGACAATCTGTCATGTCAGCCATTCATGCACATCAAGAAAAATAAAGAAAATTTATGATTATTTCTTTCATATAATAAATAGAAAATTTTTCAATAATGGTGAATAATAAATCAAAGATTATATAAAATGATACTGACAGTCTGTTTTGTGGCCAAGATAGTTGTGTATTTCTTATTCAGTGGTCGATGTGTAAATGCTTGAATTGGAGGAAATCATTTGAACATTTGCCTTGGAAATAACAATATTGTTGTGACGGGTAAGTAATGCTGCATCTGTAGAAAAGAGATGGCAGCTAATGAAAAATGATATTCTTCAGATGACCATTTAAACAATTTTGAACTCTATGAGAGCTCTAAAGTGGCAGCAATACCCCATTTTTGGTCTATTCTAACTCTTTGTAAAGATAGAGTATGGCAGAAGGAGTCAGATACCCTCCAGAAGTTGAACATTTTTCTAACATTTTTAGCAATAGATTATATGAAAAAAAAGACAAAAGGAAAATTTATCTTAGTGTTTCATTCTCTTAGGGACTTTATTAAAGCAAGTGTAAGGATTTTATTTTGTGACAAGTATTTATATACAAGAGCAAAAATGTTGATTTTCCAAACTTTTTGGTATAGGGGGCTCATGAATGTTCATGAGGTTAGCGGAAAAATCAGTTCCTGGATATGAGGTGATACAGTTCAATGCCTAAAAAAAATAAAGTGAGTAGGAAGTAATTTTATTTATTTTTTATGTCTATATATAAATTAGTATTTAAATTATTTTGGATTGGGATTCATTTATGTGTTATATGTTTTGAATAACATGAGGTGATAGATTTAACCATTTTCTTTTTGTTTGTATTTTTGTAGTCATGTATCTTGGCATGGGATTACAGTAATTCCTTTCAGGAAAAGAGATATTGGGAAGAAACCAGGGCGTAGATTTATATTTTGATATGATCGTGGCACTTTTGAGATCTCATATATACAATCCAGTATATATGAGATCTAAAGTGAACTTGAGACTCAATAGATATTTAAAGCACAGAACCTCATTGAGAGGGCAACTGTTCATTGTGACTAGAGAAAAGTCAGGATCAGATCAATGGTGATAAAATGATACTAGCTTGTTTTTTTAAGGCACTGAAAGTTAAAAGCCAGTTTTTGCCCCATTGAGCTGTTAGAGCTAAATCAGAAGAGAGATCAGCTGCAAGGTTTTTATCATCTTTGTTTTGAAAGTGGGTCCATATATACTATCATCTGCATAGATATTTACTAACGATCTGAGAATATTCCTAAGGAAGATCATTAATAAAAATTTTTTTAAAAAAGCAGAAAGAGAGTAGCACCAAGAAGAGTGTCTTGGCAGATGCGTACATTGTTATTGTGCATTTTGGGAGTTTAGCCACTCACAAAGACCTCCACGGACTTACCTGAGAGAGGACTATGACTGTATAAGCTCTAGATAGCATATTCCAATGTAGCAACCTCCAATGTCACACTTTGTCAAAAGTCTGAGATAGCTAAAGCAATCAGTCTAGTAACAAAGCGACCATTATGTGCTTTCACTCATTCTGTCGAGGATGACAGTCAAAATTTCAGCAGTGGGCCTATAGGTGCAGAACCCATAATGTTTGTTACTCAGGATTTTCCTAATGAGGTGATCAGTTACCTCCTTACTGACAATAGGCTCAAAGAGGATGCTAATGTCACTAAGAAGGCTGATAAGATGATATCATGATAAAGATGAATGCTTACAAGCATTCTTGAAAACAAGACAAACAACTCCCACAGACATTGGAAACATTTCTCTTTCAGGCAATGAAGGGCTTAAATTTTATAACCAAATTTTGGTTTAAACTTCTGATAAGAGATTAAACAAATACTATACTTTTACTTACAATGTCTAACCTTGAGATATGACAAAAATAAAATTTTATTAATATATCGCTACTTGCAAAAACAAATTAAATAAAAAGTCATCAGCTGCTTCCATATATATATATATATATATATATATATATATATATATATATATAGATGGCTATATCTACACATCACTCCTGATAAAACAAATAAAATGATGGAACAACTGCCAAAATTTGAACTTTTGAAAAAATTTGTTAAAATAAAATCATTGTATATAAAATAATGAAAACAAAATTTATTTTTCTTGACAGCCAAAAATCACTCAACATTTTCAATTATTCCATTAATCTTATCAGAGAAATTCTTCAACAATGAGGATTTCAACATGTTCCATTCTTAATGAACTGCTCCAAATAAGGAATCTAAGTTTCTCCATGATTTTTGGGCTTTAGCTTCTGGTTATTTCCCCACAAATTCTATTTTGTGTTGAGTTCTGAAGAATGGCCAGGTCAAAACAAATTCTGAATTTCCTAATCTTGGAAAATTGCTATGATTTGTCAATTTCCATTGTCTTGGAATATTGGTGAAATGTGATAAGAATAAAAGGAATGAGATTCTTCTTTCAAATAGCAAGTATCAGTAACACTTTCAGAGAATTGGTAGTAAAAGACCTTGACTGGTAAAATAACCCTGCACCATTGTACCATCAGCTCCTAACCTTCTTGTTGGTTGTAGGTGCTCTTCTCAGAACTTTTTGGTTGATCTTTTGAGACATCTATGATATCCACTTGAGAGCATATGCAAATCCTGACTGTTCATAAATAGCATTCTGGAAGAAATCATTTGTCTTTACAGAAATCAATCAATTTCTTTCTTTTTTTTTCAATAACTGAAGCTTTCTTGTACAAACCTTATTGGAAATGCCAAGTTCTTTGAGAGACCTGATAGTATGCCTGAAGATTTCTTTCCTCATTGAAAGTAAAATTCTTAGACAAAAGGTGATTGTCTGCTTCTTGGCAATAGAAGCCATTTTGAATAATCTTCACTTGTCTCTTGAACTGAAGATTATTTTTATTTTATTCCAGATCCATTATTCAGGTGGCTAATTTTCTTTCTCAATTCTGTAAAATGTGTTTCAAAGGGAAATCAATGTTTTTTTTGTGGGGTGGGGGTCAGTTTCTTGAAGGACAAGTAACCCTGATATTCATCATCAAGTGAGAGTCTCTTCCTTTTTGGGAGGAGACAACTACTTACTTCATTCAACTGTCAAAAAGAGATTTGCTCTTAAATTATCTCTAAACTGCATCTATAAAGGTTAAGTGTGCTAACATATAGCAAGAAGCTGAATTTCATGGTTTTTCACTTGTTTAAACATTGGAAATTAAAAGTGGGTTCTATAAACAGCCTACATAATTAAACACACCAAAACAGAGTTTCTAATCAGAAAAATAAATGGTATAGACTAGACAAGGTTTTTTTTTTTTATAATTGTAAGAAAATTCCAAAGTTTACCAAAAATAATCCTATCATTTTTTTTAAAACAAATCAAAATGAAATAATTAATTTTTTAACAAAGAAACTGAATTCTTTGATGATTTTTTGCAAGGAGGGGGGGGGGGGAATTTGCATATTCTATTTTTTATTGGGATCATATAAGATATACATAGAAAATAAACAAAAAAATAACAACAGTTTTTATACCTTCTTCAGATAAATTGACTCTATAATAAAAAAACTAGTTTAAATTACTTAAAATCTAAAATTATAAAGCATTATCATAAAATACATTAAGATATGTTTAAACTAATGATTGCCATATATTAGTGATAATTTAGTTTAAATATTACTATCCAAATTAATACTAGAAATGCAATTCATTTATTTATGAAATTATTTTCCTTTTAAGCATAGTCTTGTTGAATAGAAGCAAAAGTTTTCCAATTCAACAATGACTTAACATAAAAAGAGAACAATGTCTATGAATGACATTAACTGAAAAAAGCAAGGAAAATAGATTTTTATTCTTAAGGAACTAAAAGAAACTAGATACATTAATCACAACAAATCATTTTTTTCTTTTATTATACAATTTATTTTTAAATAAAAACAATAAATGTCATATCAATACTAAATTTTCTTGAGTAAACATTTCATCAGAAGTTACACAAATCACAAATAAGTCAAACTTGCTTCGAACATTTTTTGTCAACTTTTCAACAATTAATTTAGACATCAAAACAAAGCTCAAGTAAAATGTCTAAGTAGCTTCAACATGTTTTATTGAAGTTATTGGATTTGTTATAAAAACTGCACTCTCAAGTTATTATGCAGTCTAAACTAATATTAGCTTAAAGCCTCTGGAATCTAATAAAAAGGATTTGGGGGGGGTTTCATATGTTGAAACTTGGGTAATGGAAAGGATCTAACAAATGCAGAAAATAGCAAAGTTATTGAGTGAGAGAATGTCCATGTGGGAGGTATGAAAGGCGCTTCAAAGATCATCAGATACTAAAAAGGGTTGTTGGAAATATAAGTTGAGAACTAAATGCAAAAGAAAAGGCGTTAAAAACTTTTCTTAGAGGGGAATATAAACTAAAATGAATTATAACAAAACAATCCCTTTTGAACAGATTGGAATTGAGAGAGGACAAAAAGTGTAGAATACTTCATACATTTTGGGTCCTGTTAAGAAATCTTTCAGGCAAATTCTTCTCAGTAAAGAAAATATTTTAAAGCATCAAAATTGGGCCAAGAAATACATGAGAATTGACTTTTCTAAAGTAATTTTCATAGACGAATCTCTGGTGATATTCAATGGATGAGCTAAAGAATGGATGCTGACATGCCTGTGGCTAAAAGATGGCAGCAAGGAAGCAGCATATGGGCTGGAATTGTTGACCAAACCATTATTGAACCAATCAAAGTCAATAAAGGAGTTGAACTGAACAGTGGTAACTATTATTATTTCATGGACAAGACTTTCTTTGAATGGTACAAATCCCAGTGTTGCAGTTTCAAAGTGAAGTGTGTATTTATGCACAACAATGCTTCTTCTCATGTATCTAAGTTTACATGTGAATTTTTGGAGCCTAAAAGGTTTAAAGAAAAGAACATAATATAAACACCATCAAGTATCGATCTGAATCCAACTGAAAATCAATGGTCATTTATGAAGATGCAATTATATGAAGGTGGCAAACAATATGACAGCAAAACAAACATGGGAAGCACTTAAAACCACTATGTTGAAAATTCAACCTGCTGAGGTAAAAAAAAAGGACAAAATCAATGGATAATAATAGATTTATGAATGTTATTGAGAAGAAGGGTCACTATATTGATATAAATGCTTCAAAGACTTATCTATGTTTGTTATTTGTTCTATTATAGGTGTTGATAATTGTTACCTTGTTATTGAAGTAAAAAGCGATTTTTTTTTCAGTTTTGCATAACTTCAGACTGCAGTTTTTATAATAAATCCAATAAATTTAATAAAATTTGACAAAAATTGTTCAAAGCAAATTGGAGTTATTAAGTTTTATGACTTGAATAACTTCAGACGGACTGTATGTATCAGTTTTATATTGTCAAGTTTAACATAAGAGAGATATCCTTTCATGAAATAAACATTTTAAAGTTTTATGAATCAATCCAGATTAACAAATAAACAATATCAAAGAATCCCACAAAATATCATTTTTTTTTACAAATTTCTATTACAACATTAACTTGTGCCAATGATATTTTTCAAAAATATCTTAAGTTTAAAAACATGTGTTGTGCATGTTACAAATATCATATTCATTGCAGACAATTATCCATGTCAAATTTTTCATTAAAAGTCTATGCCAATTTTATCACTATGCTTACTTTTCCTCTCTAAAATCAAATCCAAGTCTACATATATTAGTCACAACATAACATTGTGCACTTTTCCAGTTATTTTACTTGTAAAATGTTAAGTTATGCTTTGAAATACCAGCACCAAATACATTTTAGAAATGTTAGCTTCCAGTCTATAACTGCTCTTATTCAATATTTTGCCTGGTTGTAATCACAGCCATGACTGATAATGGATGTAATAATGATCTATTACACACACACAAATATATATATATATGTATGTATGCTCACTAATTTGGATTTTTTTTTAAAGAAACTACTTTAAATAAAAAAGAAAGCAATTTATGAAAAATGTATAGAAAGTCCTTTAACCACTAGGTCATCCACAGTAAATTTATGCCCAGGTTCTTGTGTTTCACCTTTCTTGAGAGATTTTCTATTATCACAATGTAGGATATTTACCAAAAATGATAACAAAGGAAACTAAATATAAATGAAATCAGCTGGACTACACGCCCAAAAGACATGAAACCCCCCCCCCCAAAAGAAAAAATTAAATTTAAAATTTCAGTGTCTCCTCTCCTTCATGCACGTGTGTAATCACATCAATGTAAAGATCACTTTATTGATTCCAATAAAGGACGAAATGTGTCATGATACCCTGTCCCAATTTTGTTAGATGACTAACAGATGCTTGATCCTGTAATTTATGACGAATGAGCTGCCCATTGTTCACATACCCCTTCTTTTATGTAGTGTCCCTTCAGGAAGTTCATGATAATGGCTCTTCACACCTTTCACAAGCAATATCTATTTCTTCACTATCTCTCCCAATCGCTGTTAGTGTTCTGTCATCGATTTACAGTTAGTTATACAAGCTTTCTTTACCCATGATAATATAAAAGAAAAATAACTGACGATGGAACAAAACAACGGGAGGATTAGATTCAAATAAAAGAATTAGTAAAAACAAAAAAAATAAAATAAAAATGAACAGGATGAAGTAATTTTATCTTCAAAACTTCTGCAATTGTCCCAAATTGTGCCTTCAAATAATTCAAAGCTTTTTCAGGGTCAGAAAAATGTAATTAATTCAAGTTATTAAAAGAAAGAGTAAAAAGTCAGTATGAGAGATTTTTTTTGTCTGTTTTTTTCTGTAGTAGATATTAATTCAGCAAAATAGCCTTTAGGAACAGCAAAGCGTTTTTTTATTTATCTCCTAAAAATCTCTGGCTCCTTTAGAAATTACAAAAATAATTTGATTTTTAAATCCTACATCAAAGGAGAAATGGCAATGTTTTATTTACTTTTTAATTTCAATCACTCTTGTTTACGTTTCGCTTTTTATCCTATACAGTGTAACCCGGATATAAGAGAGTTGTCGGGACCGGAGAAGTATCTTATATCCGGGTTTGGTCTATTATATATACATTAACACGGGCTCTAATTTGGGACCAGAGAAAATCTATCTTATATCCGGGTTCTCTTATATCCGGGTTACACTGTAAATGAAAATACACCTACATCAGGATTTTCTTCCGTAATAAATTATTTAAATATTCTGAATAACTGGCTTATGACAAAAAAAGAGCAACTGAACAATAACAAGTAACATGGCCATCATCAGACAAGCAATAGTTTTAAATTAAAAAGGCATATTTACCAGATTTCCTGTCATATAAAAACACCCCCACCTCGCAAAAAGTTCCTTCAAAAAATAAAAATCAATCTGATTTTTAACTTATGGTTGGTTTACTTACTTAACTAAAGAAACGGTTACTGTTATCTTCTGCTTGACAAGGTCCCTGATGACTCCAGCCAGAATTACAAAAAAAAAAAAACGATTAAAAAAGAAAAACGTTTTATAATTTATTAAAACAACCAACAAAAAACATTTGCACGCAAGTATTGTAAATACATTTGAGTTTCCCCTCCCAATATTATTTGCCAATATTTAAACAAACGTGAAACACATTTTTTCTTTTTAAAGACATTTCGTAGTGTAGTAATAAAAGAAAACTAAAACCCAAAAATTACAAAATTTTTTACTTTTTAAATTCTCTTATGGGGCATTGCCGCATTACAAATTGAAGTGTTGAAAAAAAAAAAAACCTTCATGTTTAAATTGTGAAGTTTCAAATAAGAAAATTACTTATATGTATCTTTACTGACAGATGGGCAAATACATTTGACTCGAGAATTTTATGATTTTACTTTTTTTAAAGCTATTGTTTTGTTTCACTGAAAGCCTCTTCTTCTTCTTGGTTATTTTATGATAGAGTTACGTCCCTTGTCTGAGCTCTCTCGCTGGAATCAGAAAACAGTTTGGAAATTTGGCTCGCTACTTTTGATTTAAATTTTCAGTTAACATTAAACAAGAGGGCGAAGAAATCGTGGTTTTGGAAACAAAGGGTGATTTGAACAACGGTAGAACAAATGAGGTGTCATTTTGTAATATAACATGACCCATAACAAAGAAGAAAGCTTAGATATTATAATTAGTGGGCGTGACTTCTCTGTTCTGTCTTTCATTCATTCAATCACTTTTTTTATGTTTCTTTCTCTTCCCGCGGTGAAACAGCGTGACTTTTTAGCGCGCAGACGAAACCTGTAACAATTTATTAAAACGGTAAAATATAAACATGCAATCTATTATTTGTATCTTTAAATGAAGAGTAAATTCTCAATAAAACACAATGTTACAGTTTTTAAGAGATACGTAAATCATACCATGACATTTTTTTCTTTTCACATAATCAGAAATTTGAATATATTATTTCCTGGTTTTTCCGGGAAGTGTGGGGCGGGGGGTAATTCAATATATTGAACTTGAACACTAACACTTGGAAACAAAGGGTGATTTGATTTTAAAACAAAACAAAAGTAATTTTGGAATGTATGGAAATAATGGTATATGTTTTTTCTTCACAGTATCACAAACAAAAAAACTTCCTTACATACAGCTTTAACATTTCCGAAGAAATTCCGAGAGCTGCGGTATTTTTTTTTTTTTTTTTTTTTTTACTAAAGTTTAGTTTGAAAAAAAAGAAAAAGAAATAAAATATGTGATTTTCAGTTGTTAGAAAATGACGCATTTTACTAAAAAATAACATTAAATATAAAACAACATTCATATTGAAACTGAATGAACATCTTGAATTGAGACAAAACAACTTTTGTTTTTGTTTTATTTCAACAGTTTTTAAAAAAAATATATCGTGTTAGAGTTTAAATTAACAACTAAAAAAAAGTTTTATAATTTTTCAAAATTTCTTTTCATATTGTTTTTCATTTTTCATTACGTAGTTTTGTTTTGCCCCAAAAGAAAAAATTTTGAAGTAACAATGTAGAAAACTGTTTTTGGGTTTTTGTTTTGTTTTTGCTTTTAAAAACGATTCAAAACATTTATTTTTACTCAAGTAATTATATTATACATACAATAAGCATTTTAAAAAATATGAAGATTAATGAATCTGAATTAAATATACGTTCCGAACATGATTTTCGTTTCAAATTTTATTTTGAAATAATTTAAATAGTTGTTGTTATTGCCTGAAGAGAACAAGTAGTAGTCAAAATGCAAAATTATTTTTTTTAAAAATCAGTGCATTTGATTTTAAAATTGGGTTCCACCTGTGATAAAAAAATTGAAAACAAAATTTCTGATTTGAATTAAAAATCCCCTGCGTCTGGTTGTTTATTTTTTACGAAACCAGAAAACAATTGAGAAAAAAATTGACGAAAAATGATTCATACATTTAAAAAAAAAAAAAATAGCAACAAAACAAATATATAAACAAAAGTAAAATTGAAGTAATTAATTAGTAATAATACGTTGTGTCAAGTTGAAATTCATTTTTTTTTGTTTATTAAATTTTCTCCATAAAAATAGCAACAAAAAACATGAAAACGAGCGTTCTTTCAAAAAGATAGAAAGAAAAAATATTCAAAAAGTACATTTTTCAAGGATGTCGAAATCTCAATGTTTTTTATGCAATTTTTATACGAAAATAATTAAATTACGATATTGGTGGTTAAGATCAAATAATCAGGTAATCATTTTTTTGTCATCAGGGTCGCAAAGAAAGCATTTTTTGTAAACAAACATTAAACATTGTATGTAAGAAGGGCAAACAAAATCAAAAAGATTCGTTTGTAAGAGATTATACGACTAAGGAAAGATGTTGCTGATTATTGACGTTAATTTCATTGTAGCCAGTGATATTATTTCAAATGCACTTAAATGTTGCCATGGCAATTCTAATAAATAAACGAAAACGGAATTCAGGCGACGACATAAAAGAAAAACTTAGATCGGAAATTCGTCTCTCAACCGTGTTTTACAACACAGCAACAATAAAATCCCTGTCTCAATCTATTCATATTTTTCTTATTTGTTTTTAAAGTTTTTCTGTCTTTCCCTCGTTTACACAGGCAATCTTAGTGGCTGGTTTTTACGATAAACTTCCTTTAAAAAATTTAAAAAATAGCGACTCGCACAATTTATTTATTTTGATATCACAAGAAATTGAGAAATTGCTGGGTCAAAAAGTATACCTGATTAATTATAATTTATAAAGAAACAGAAAATTGCTCAATGCAGTGAGTAGACCCATAATGCTTTGCTCACTGATTCGCGTTAGAAAATTATCCAATATCTGTTAAATACATTTATTAAAATAATTTTCTTTTATTTTCCATCAGATCAAACAAATTAAATTAAGTTTTTTAATCATTATTTATCACAAATCATGCTTTTCTCCTTTATAATATTATTTATTACGATCAAAATTTTGATGTCTGATTAAAATTTAAAGCATGCAAAGATAAATTTAACGCTATGAAGATAGATCAAAATAATTATTCTTTGATTCTAACTTTTACAAGTAAAAAGTAACAAAAATATAAAGTATTTATTAATTCATCTTTGTAAAATAAGTAATCATCATCATAGGTTATAAACATAACAGTTTGAATGTATTACGTGAAAATACAAATAGTATACATTATGTATAATATTAAATTACGAAATAACTGTGCACAAAAAATATTAAGTGTAAAATTCGGTGCAAATATTTCTATGAACACAGAATGAGTCAAAAAACAGCGCAAGAAATTAGGCCTTCCGTTTTTCGCCTCCATTTTGACACACACACACACTCGCATGTTCACATGTTAAATGGTAGAAAATGGCGTATGCTTGATCGGCGCAAAAAGATTGCACTTTTGCATAAAATTTCTAAGAAGCTTCAGCAAAAATACACATTCTTACCTCATCAAATGAATCCCGCAGCTCCACACTTGCGCTGTATTTCAAATCGGTAAATTTCCTAAAGCCGTGTCGCAACTAGACACAAAAATTCTAACACCAATAGATAAAAGCGGATGAAAGAATTAGCTTTAAAAAAGATGGCGCTGTGTTATGGTTTAAGTGAAATTACCTGCCCTTGATGAAGATATTTGCCGCTAGATGGGTGGGGGTGGGGAGGCTTCTCGCTCCCGTGTTATACATTATCTGCCCTTGGTTTTTTTCTTTCTCTCTTAACTCCCGCTCCACTCTTGATGCTTGTGCCTCGTGTAAAGCAGCAGACAGAATCTCCAATTTAAATACAACAGCTAGGGTATGGGAATGGACTATGCAGACTGCTACAAACTCTAGTTGTTAGCTCACAAGTGCAAGTTCATGCATACTAAAAACATTGACAAAAAAATTTGGTTTTGTTTGAGTCTTCATTTAACCAACCATGTCAACATGGCGTAAAACTAAAAGCGTCACTGTTTTTTAGTGTTTACTGTATATCCGCTGTAACAACAACAAAAAAAGAGGAAATACTCCATAATTTTCTGCTACTTTCTTCATGATAGTACAAGAATTTTGTAAACACAGCAATGTTTCATTTTGCACTTTTTTAAAAGTTTAGTTCTAACTCCTGTCGTTCATCTTTTACTTACATATGTTTTAAAAGTTTATAATAAATTTGAATATTTTTATAAAATAGTTTAATGTAAAAAAGTGTTGAAACATTCTCGCATCGATTCTCTTACAAAATGACCAAACATCATTTAATTATAATTTTTTTATTTATTTTATTTTATTTATTTTTTGTTATTATTGAACCGAGAACTTTTCAACGAACCCTTATATCTATCTGCAGCAATAATTAATTTATACATGTACTATTAAATTCAACCATGGTCTGTTTAATTTTTTATTGTGTGTTTCTCTATTAAGTTATTGTATACCCAAATCAAAATTGTGGATAAAGTGTCGAAAGTTCATATTTTGTTTGTTCTTTTTTTCTTATATATATATATATATATATAACAGCACCTGACGATTGCATCGTGCATAAAACTCACAGCTTAACTCCCGGTGAGAAACAAAATGTATCATTACTATAATATATATATATATATATAACGAACTTTTTCACTCCTTTTTTTTTTTCAAATGATTCTTATACGTCTGCTGTCTATAAAATCAGGAGTTAAAGCGACGTTGAATTAACATATTTCCGTAAACCGAATGAAGAAAAAGTGTGATAACTACACTTCGATTACGTAAGATAAGGTCAGCAGACATGAGTCAACTCCAGAAGATGCATTTTGCTTTTTATATTAAAAAATGATTCGTGATTCCAATATCAGATATTTTGAGATTGTATCATTTTACAAATAAAAATTAACATTATGTAGAAATTATGTCTGTAAAAAGCGAATTTTTAAACACTTAAAAATTTCTCTTACGTATTTTATGTTAAACCTTTTTGAGAATAGAATAAAAATCTATTATTTAAATAAATGTGATGTCAGCTATTTTGACGTTTTAAAAGAAAATTCTACTTTATTCACGCGACAGATAATACAAGCTTTAAAATTAAATTATTGAATTTAATGTAACTTACTGCTTTCGATCCTTTATATGCATAATTTGATTCAGAATCTTATATGCAAAAGAAAAAAATTAGAAGCTGCTATTTTTATGATTAATTTTAAAATGGACGATGTCTGTGAATTCGCGATCATCAGTTATCTATTTTTATAGTTACCAACCAAATGCTTAAAATAAAATCTGGCCACGCGTCACATTTTTAAAAGATCTAGAATCGCATAAGTGATTATTTCAAAGTGTTGATAGTTTTACTTTAGTGGATTATATATCCGGTGTGAATTTTACCTTAAAATTGATAAAATCGTGATGAAAAATGCGAACAAGTGTCAGTGGACAATATTTTCAGATTAAACTAAATCCCAGATCCCCACGTATACTTCTGTTTTTTAGTCGTTGAGAGATAGCAACAGTAACAAATGAAAAAGAAAGATGCAACATCCCACGTTTCTGTAGGGGACGGTAGAAGATGGATTATTCAAAGTTATGCCATAATCTGTTTGGTTAGAGAAAGTCAGTCATATTTTCAAAATACTTTTTCAGAAGAGGAGGTGAAATGTCTGAACGTGTTACACAAAAAAGTTCACCGTTCAAACTATTTTCTCCTATTTACCAGCCTTTTTAAACGATACATCTTTAGTAAATATATGAATGTATATATATATATATATATATATATATGAATGATCATATATATATATATATATATATATATATATATATGAATGATCAGATATATATATATATATAAATGATCAGATATATATATATATATATATATATATATATGAATGATCAGATATATATATATATATATATATATGAATGATCAGATATATAGATAGATGTGAAGAGACAGATAGATAGATAGATAGATAGATAGTTAGATAGATAGATAGATAGATAGAAAGAAATAGATTTTATATGATAGATGTGAATTGAAATGATGGTTAAAAACGGATTGCGAAAAGAAGAGAGACGAACAATCTCTAAAATATTTATTTATTTAGGTTGATAATATTTAAATTTAATAATTTAAGTTCTTTTTTTTTTACTCGGACAGGAAACGTTTCTATAAAAATAGAATCATATATTCCTCACAAAATTACAACATAAAACTAAATGTGTTTTACACACCGTTTCATGTCTACACAAGTTTTATTATGTATTACGTTGCAATAAGAAAAAAATGTAAATAAAAAAAGAAACGAAAAACGTTAAATTTAAGGGGAAAAGTCCTATGAGTACTGCGCATGTGCAAAACAAAACGAATACGTGGGAAAAGAAAGGCAATATTTCAACCTGCACAAATAGAATTTTTTTACAATGAAACGATTAAAAAGGAGGAGAGATGAAACAAATTAAAAAATGCTACGTGCCCAGAAACAAGGACACGCAGTACTGAGAGGAATGTTGTTTAATGTTTTGTTCAGTGCCTCAGCAGTGAAATACAGTATAAGTACAGTACATGATTATAAATCTCAAAAATAAAAATTATTGTTATGATAGTAAACAAGCAACAGCAGTAGTAGTAAAGGTCAGTTTAGTACGACACAAGGTCACAATAAATTGACACCCAGTAAGGATTGAACTTAGTGCAAAGCAAAGATTTTCGAAATTGACTCGTTTATTGCGCTAAGACTGGCGTTTTTTTGTCTGCGTTCATAGGAAACAATAAACATTGAAGAAGACATTTCAAACATTAACAATGTTTAATTACATTTTTATTATTAAGATAAAAGACATAAATCTATTTAATCTGAAGTCGTTTAAATACATAAATTTCTTTAAAATCATTATAATTTTGTTTTAAAACAAAACATAAAGATGCTAGTAAATTAAAGGGAGGTAACTGTACCTTTTTTTTTTTTTTTTTAACTCCGATGTAGTTTACTTCAAATTTGCAATTTAACTCTGATCAACTTCTTTTTCCACTGGAGAAGAGCATTCAACAGAAAAAAAGAATTCTTTCGCATGCAACTTTTGTCTAAACTACCTTGAATAAAATAAGATGTTAAAGGTATTGTTTAATTCTGGTGATGTCCAAATTTATTGTTTGCTTTTAAGTAATTAATATTTTCTCTGAGAGAACCAAACGTTTTTTGTTTAAGAATATCAAGCTATTTATTTTCATAATTTTCTCCCCAATAACCAAGTTTTAATTAATAGCAATTAATGTATTTATTTCCTGTAAAATTTCACTTTATTTATACATCAAATATCAGTTAAGGTTAATTTTGGAATTTTAAACGCATGTTTCAAATAAAGTTATACATTTTCGCCAGATATATTTCTGGGACATTTGAAGTATAGAATTTGCCACGTGAATAGGAATTAATATTGTATTTTTACTTTTTTATTTTCTTTGTGCCTCCAGAGTATTTAGTAATCATAACCCATTCTTTCTTTCCGTAGACCTTCATTTATTTTATTTCGCTTGTCTTTTACTTTGGAAATATTTCTCTTCAAGAAAATTTGCGACTGTGACAATCCAATACACACTGAGAGAATCTCGCATTAAATTAACTGAATTGATTTTCTTTGATGGTACAATCTAGATATTTACTACACAAAACTAAATTATCAAGACTATATAGACTTATTTTTTTTAATTTTTAACTTAATAAAAAATAAAGAAAAGAGGAAAAAAAAGATAGGTAATCAATTTTTTTTAATCCGCATTAAAGCAACTCTAAATGTTTCGATATAAAATGAATAAATTTTTACGAACCTTCTCCTGCACTCGAGATTTTTAAAAAATAAATAAATAAATAAAATAAAAGAGGCGATCATTTTGAACCTACGAAGAGGGCCAACTAACTCGAAACACCCAATTGCTTCACTGGGTAATTTGGCTGTCTTTTGTCTTTCAGTATTTTTTTATTTAAATAATCGTTTGAAAATAACAGGATTTGCAATTAATTTATTTTTGACAAATTATTTCACGTTCATAAGAAATTAAACTTCTTTTGTTGTTGTTGTAAGGAACGCCCGGTGCACCCAAATTATCTTATGCTTATTTACAGTTTCCAGGTGGTTGTCACGTGTTAGTTAATGAGATAGTCTATCAGATAATTATTATTACGTACCACTGAATTTGATCCTTACTGGGCACCCTACACTTGTTGCTGTGTACCTGATTGAATAAAGACAATCAGGTTGCGGTGACAGTTACTTCGTTGCGATAAAAATGCTGTGCAATAGCTTTTTGTTCGATACAAAATTTGAGACTAGGAAGATAGGAAAAACAACCTGAGTAAAAAAAATCAAAATTTAAAACCCTAGCTTTATTACCGTTAATAGGCAATAATTTCGGGCAAAAAGCAGAGCTTGACTTTTGTTTTCTGTAAACAATCTTTTTTATTTCTTTTATTATTTACCATGTGGTATTTATAAGTTCATTTGAATTTAAATTTGAATTTTTGATGGCCGAAATAAAATAATACCAAGAATCGCTGAGAAGAATCGTTACATTAGCAACAAGAAAAAACATCTATTATACAAAGTACTATACCAAGTTTTAGGAAAATTGAACAGCCAGCATTAACTAAATGTAGCGTGTACTTTTGCCCCTATCCCTTGTGACAGCCAGTGTGTAAACAGAAAAAAAGACTAAAATTATACAACACGTTGCACAAAATTTAAGTCAGTTTTACTATATTATTTGTACATTACAATCACCCCTAGCACCTTGTTTCCAATATTTCTTTTGAAGTTGGACTGTTTTCACAATGGCTCACAAAGGTAATATTCACCAAAGGGTTGCGTCAAAATTACGCACAACGTTCAGGTCACACACGCGGTTTAATTTCCTTTTAAAGGATAACTACGTTTTATCCATTTTCCTGTTTAGTTGAGTTTTACAATCAAGTCGAGTAGGTGATGCCCAATGAGGGTCAAAATCAGTAGGAATAACTTGCGAGATTAATCCTATTAAGTATTGCTTTCAGTTCTCCTGTTGTATTTTATACGTTTGTACATTAAAAATCACCCCATGAACATGGAAAAACGATAAGAACAACAACAACAGCAAAAATAATAACATTCACTTTTCCAGCCGACGAAAATTCGCAGATTTTATATATGGAGACAATAAGCTTTCGTATCCAAAGTTGAAAATGTTTTGCTGAAAGCTTAATTTCTAATGACGAAACCAACCTCAAATTTCTCGATCTGCATTCGTTTCAATTTCGAATGTTTCCCCAAATATCTATAATGCTCAGATCGAAATTGAATTCTTATTTACTGAATTCTAAGCTCTAAATTTTAAAAATACGAAGATGAATCAATAATTATCAACACTTTTGTTTTATTTTTCTTTAGGCCGATTTCTGCTTATGCCCGTGGGGTTATGGCATATCTGTCGTCGCTTGAGTGAACGCTCGTCATTGTTCAGTGAATTACTGTTGAGCGTCTATAGAATAAATATGGCCTCTCAGTTCTTAGTTTGGACACAAGTAACGTCATGATCTTTTTTTTCTATTGGTTAACCGAAGGTTTACCAGGGGCTGAAATACATCGAAGACTTTCATCACAATTTGGGGGAAAATGTCTTACTATGGCGGAGTGTATATAAATGCATTGAGTGTGTTAATTCTTCTCTTGAGATGTATACACATTCGGACACTTACCGGTCACAGGGATTTGTCCCTGTGCTGGTAGTATCACAGTTATGACTAGCTTGGACCGGCTCTGACCAGCTTGAACCAGCTAAGACTAGCTTAGACCAGCTTGGACAAGTTATGACCTGCTAAGACCAGCGGCCCGAGTGAAGACACTCGGGTACCCACGTTAAAAACCGACCTTGTGTCACAACCTGACTCGGTGGGGGTCAAGTAAATACCGTGTATAGATGCATTGGGAAGAATGATAATTGGTGGAAATTCATTAAGCAAGCCAACATCCACTTCTGACGATAACATTTGAATAAGTCGGCGCCATGATTCGGACGAACCGACGAATCATTATCGATGATGCGATAAATCATATGCAAAGTAGCCATAGTTCTGAATATGAAATAATCCATTGCAGGTTTGTCTTTCATAAAGTATGTGCAAAATGGATTCCTAAACAACTCAGCAAGGATCATAAACAAAATTGTTTGAAGGTCTGTTAAACTTTACTGGATTACTTTCACAGGGAATTTGATCCTTTCTTGAAAAGCATAATCGATGGAAATGAAACCTGTATCTACCACTTCGAAACGGAAATCTGAACCCACCACTTCAAAGTAGAGAGTAAATATTAGACTATAGATGGATTGGAATCATTCGCAACCAATAACCCAAAGAAAATGAAGAACTCAACTTTACGTAGGATAAGTCTTGCTTAGAGATTTGGCAACTCAGAAGGACCAGCACTGGAACATTAACTGGAGATATAAGCGTTAAATCGCATACATTACATTGTACGGTATTTTATGGGTGGCGTAATGGTTATAGTTACCAAAAAGAGGGAATCGCCGACCAGAGTTCAAATTCCAGCCGATTGCGTTGCGTTCCTTTCGCATTATTGTCCTTTGGGAAAGCGTAAATACATTTCTTCCCCTCCCAGCTATGAGTCAAATGGCAGGGTAGACTTGTCTCTCAAGTCTTGGATGGTTAACAGTCTATGAGAAGGAATATAAAACCATGGAGAAGGCAACGAGAAATTACTCGACCATCTTTTCCCAAAACAATTGTAGGAATGAGCAAACGATAAGAAGAAAGCTGACCCAGTCTAGGTGAAAAAAGGGACCAAAAGCAAACTGGGGCGGTTGGGAATCTCGGCCTGGACCATAACCAAAGCAGAAGCCGGGAACAGGCCAGGAATGACACCTACTCACATTAAATAGGTACACAAAAATGGTACTGCCCAACCAGGGGCGGGCTCCACAGGAAACCACCCCGAGGTGATTTAGGTGGACCTAAAAAAAAAATCAAGTCTTGCTCCGCTCACGCGAACCAGGCTCGACCCAGTCACCGACTCTTCGCTAAAAACTGTGGAAACCAGTCGCCCTCCATCAGTTTCAATCTTCATCTTGAGCTGATGCTCAAAAAATCCTGATCCTGATGAGAACAACACCTTGCAAGACCTCCTCCAATCGCGTAGTCCAAATCGCCACTTGGGCCGTAGCTAGCAGTGACAGAAACACCATCCCTTTCACCCTAGAATACGGGGGCGACACATTGTCACACTTGGGCAATCATATTTCATTTTTGATTCTTGATTGACTCGGCAGAAGAATTCCCACAGTAAATTGCCCTTTCTTACACTGACTAAGAAACTAGACCGTTAAAACAAAGTAGCTTGCCGTCAAAAATGATAATACAAATATTTTCTTACGTCCTTAATATCATAAGACTTCCATATGTG